>JAIUZE010071942.1:0-38172 GCA_022085475.1 Heliosperma pusillum | reverse complement strand
TTATACTTCTTATTTTGGTGCTAATTGATTTTTGCTAGCTAAGGTAACGATTCCGAGTTACTCGACGATTTAATGTTACATAGCTTTTGTTTCTTTTGTTTTTGGTTCATCTTTTATTTTTGTTCATGTTATTATGATTTATGGATTTTTAGTAGTAACATGATAAGAAGTATGATTTTGGTGTTGTATGGAATTTTTAATATGTTTAGTGTTCTTGATAAATTAGGATGATGTTCATAATCATGATTTTTGTATGGATGGTTGTTAAAATGGTTGTTTGATAATTAAAACATGTTGAAATTAATTTGGTGTTGTTTGTTGTTAAAACCGTGTAAGGAGCCGTGTAAACCGGCCCAAACCAGGCCGGTTCAGGCCGGTTCAGGCCCGGTCCAGGCCGGTCTGGGTTGGTCCATGGTGGGTCCGTGAGTTGGCTTGGGAGTTGTGTCGGTGTTTGATTGTTTTGTTGTTGTTTTGACGTGTTTTAAATATGTTAAGCATGCGGGAAAATATTAAGAAACGATTTTAGAATTTTAGTCAAAACAGCCCAATCCAGGCCCGTGGGCCCAGTCCAGGTCCGGTTTGATCTCGGTCCAAATCAGCCCGTGGGTCCCACTTTGGACTTGTGACGGTTTTTGAGTTTAGTGTTAATTTATCGTGTTTTGTAATATTTAGCAAGTGGGAAATTTTAATAAGTAAATTATTTAATTAAAAAGCTTTCATAATATTATTATTTCTCACATGTTAGAAATTATAATACGAGATTTTAGTTTAATTTGATAACATGAAAGTCAAGCGGGTTTTTGTATGAATTAATAATTCACATGTTAGAAGTTTTAATAAAATAACATGTAATGAATATGATGATTTTTATGTTCAAGTCTATATGGTAAAGACTCTGTTTCTAGCCGGTTTGATCAACCGGGTTTGGTCAAACTAAGATCTAGTCAGCCCCGTTTTGACTGATGACCCGTCGCGGGACTCGGGTCGGGGATTTGTCTTCAAGTAAGGTTTTATTTAATGAATGATGGAATGAGCCTTAGTAGATATGAGGCGATATGTTATTTGAATATGATGTATATGCAATTAGTCACATGATAGGAAATTTTTCCCGTGACTGTTTGATTGTATGATATATGTCGTGTTGACTAAGTACCCATAGAGAATTATGAGTATATGACGTCTTGTCCATTCTAATTCTAAATGAGTATCTTGGACCATGACATGGATAGGCAGTACTATCTTTAACGAGTATATGTTCACCACTGATAGCTATTGTGTCACTGACTTGGGCCTTTTGATACCAAGCCGGGGGCATGGCTGCCTAATTGCTTCCACTTTGGGAATGGAGCCAGCTTAAGTACTAGCCATCTCTGCTTAGGGGGTCGCCTAGTAGAGTTTCTCATGTACTGTTTAGTAATGAGACAGGGAATGCGTTAGCTGTTGTCGCTAGGCTCTGATCAGTCTAGGGACTAGGAGTTTTCCTACCTTGCTGGTATAGACTCGAGTTACAGTAGATATTGGCCGTCCTAGGAATTATGCCTGTTTATAGAAGTATTGGTCTTTCATGTATGTATGATTCTATGAATCTTAAGGAAGGTGAGATGCAAGCCGGCTAGGATTGATAGAGTTTGGATTAACGGTTGTTAACTGATTCACATTATTACGTGTTGATTAGGGTTTGAGTGTATCAGGGCCATGTTACGTGGTAACCGCTGAGCCAGCATACCAGCTTCCCTACCTCGAGTTATATTTTATTATCGGATTCACATGATAGCTTTCATATGATAGGGTATATGTTAGTTATTTGTTTCATAACATGAAAAGCATATCATATATGTTAAAGTTTTGTATTTCCCATATACATTGCTTTTATGTTATTCATGTTTAATTAAACTCTACATTTCGTGGCTGGGAGAACTCGGAGTTACTCCCCACTGACTGTGGCTTCCGTGTTTATATTTAATGCGGTTGGCAGGTTTGTGATGCATACATTGGGTACATCGACGAGCTAGCGAGCGAAGTATTTACCTTGGACCTATATTCGGTTCTTAGATTGTATATTATTATACACTCTTTTATTTCCGTATTTATACGGGAGATATGTCTCCCGTCTTGTATATTTCTTTTGTATAATATTTTTTCCGTTTTGTAATGAACCTTTTATTTATGACACCTTTGTTTATTTATTTAAATTATTTTTTTTCTTTCCGCAAATTTGAGGGTGTCACAGTTGGTATCAGAGCATTTTTGCTCCCGACGCACGTTTGTGTACCCTTGTATAAATAACTTGACCTTAATAAAATAATAAACTTGTGAGATAGAATGGTAGGATGGGTAGATTAGGATTTATGTTGTAGTCTATTTGTTTATGCTAATTGTTAGGAGTAACTTAATTTGTTTTGTCTCTTATGAAGATGGTTGGACCTCGTGTAGAAGAGATCGTTGTTGGTACCAACCAGGTCCCTCCTCATAGAGAAGACATTTGCCAAGGAGGCTATGCTTGAGTGGCTAGCCAAATTGCTAGGAGCAATATTACGCCTTATGGTGGAATATGTGTTACCTAGAAGGAGTATCCTCTACTGAAGATTTGAAGATTTACAAGCTTAATTAAAGAGAATTCCTTCGTCATCTATGAATTCTCTCGTCCTTATTGTATTATGCTCTCTTCCTTCTATCTAGGAGCGTCTTTCTCTTCCAACCTATTTGCCTCTTGGAAATTACTCTAGATAGTTCCTCCATCTTACTATTGGTATCCTTACCTTCCTTTAGTAACCTTTTTATGGATGTCATACCCATTTGTTTAAGATATATTATACCTAGTTGGAAGAACTTTGAATTTTGTGGAATATTAGTGTTTGTTAGAAGGAACTTGTGATTTGAGGAAAATTGTATAGATCTAATTTCACCCTATGGTGGTGAGAGTTGGTACCTTGGGGAAGAAGTTTCGAATATGGTACCTAACCATCCTATTAAACTAGTTTCATGTTTAGACGACTATAAGGATTTGAGGATAAGCTTAGGATGAAATTATCCTAGGGGTTTTAGACTTTGAAAGCTTAATGGTGCAATATCGTTTGGAGGATCGAAATAATCATAATGATAGTTGGTAGTGTGGTTAAGAATTTTAGTGATTCTTTAAGTGTTATTTGGGAAATTATGGTCTTTAAATGTTGGACCCTAACGGGAATAAATACTTTGTGGAATTAGGATTTGATGATACAACTTGGGGAATATCGTCATAAGCGATAACCGATGTATTGAGAGTTTGGAAGAGATAAATAAATTGAATTACGGTTGCATGCCCTATGTTTGGCAAAAGTTAAGAGAAATGATATTTGTGTGACTAATCTCTTTGAGGTTTTGGGATTCAACTTTTGAGGAGGAGAATATTCATTGTTAATAATTTAGGATAATGAATTTTGGGATAAATTGGATTAAAGGATTTCATAGTAAGTCCTTTACTTTGTGGTAGTTAGCGGTCTTGTTTCCCTAATTATAAATATTTGGATGGTGGTTTTCAATAAGAGTTTTGATGGACCTTTGAAGATTTTAATTGAATATGAATAATTGGGAGTTGTTACTCGATGTGTCATGCTTATGAAATATTTTGGTAGGAATCCGATGATTGAAAATGTTGAGGATATATTGCACTCTCTTGAGGATTAGATTCTGTTGCCATTAGTATTATCGAGTTACGATCGACCTTTGAATTTTCATAGATGGAAGATAGTAGTGTGGTTCATTCCTCGTTCTTTCTTCTTTCTTTCTATTCGATTTATTCTTTCGAATATTCCGTTCCTTCTATCGAATATCATCTTTCATAAATAGATTATTAGAAGCTTTAGTTAGAAATTTTAGACATAGATAGTAGAGTTATTACCTTTACTATAAAATTTTTAAACTAAAAGCTTTTGGAAATATTTTATGATTTCAAGTATTTTACCGTCAAGGAGTGTTGAGACTTGTTATTGGAGACGTTCGATAACTAGTTTTCTCATTTATTGATGCGAAAATGTATCTT
Organism: Heliosperma pusillum; assembly: GCA_022085475.1. Lineage (NCBI taxonomy): Eukaryota > Viridiplantae > Streptophyta > Magnoliopsida > Caryophyllales > Caryophyllaceae > Heliosperma > Heliosperma pusillum. The sequence goes on along the minus strand of JAIUZE010071942.1, from coordinate 34,151 downwards.
TTGAGTCTTTGACTTGGGACGTCGATGTTCTTAAACTGCAGATGAGAACCGTCCGCCCCATTGATAAGACCCTGTATTTTATTACAAATATATTTTTAAAAGTTTTGAAATAGACCTACATATATGGCACATTCCTTCTTCTAAGTTTCGAGGACGAAACTTTTTAAAAGTAGGGGTGATTGTAACAACCCAAAAAGTACCCTCTTTTTCTCTAGTGGAATATTTTACAGAATACTTTTCAGCCTGTTTAATTTTTAAAGTGGAATTTATTGTTTCCAGTTGAATTTTGAAATTCCGAGTTCGTATTTGGAATTTCTGCGAGATTCCAAGGGAATCCCGTTTTTAAGTCAACTTTGACTTTCGTTGACTTTTTCCGACTCGCCTTGTAATTTTGAAGACCGAAATTTTATTTAAAAAAATAATATTTTTAATTTATGTTTATTAAGATTTATTGGGATTTATGAAAATTTAATATAATTATTTTGAATTTATTTGGAATTAAAGAATAACTTTTACGGTTGTAACCCGAACGTCATTTAACTATTCCCGAGTCATCGTAAATCCCGAAACAAACCCGAAACTCGACTTTGGCATGAGTCACACGCCCATGTCACCTTTTTCCACTCACTTTGGATATTTTAATTAATATGATTAAACTAATAATAATATCTAAGATATTTATTAACTTTATCGATCCGTTAACGAAAATTACACAAATCGTTTACAAAACAGACCCGACACGCACCATATCACACGGCACTCCCTCCTCTCTTAGGCCTTGATATTTTCCTTTCTTTTGATTACAATAACATAATATCTTGATATTTGATTTAATTAACTTAATATCTAATTAATTACCGTAATATAATTATTAAACCCGAGTCAATTCCGTAACAACCATTTCAAAACCCGACTCCATATTTTCTCTATATGTACACGGCCCAACCTCACCATTACTCACTAACAACTTTTCATTTTACAATAAATCAAATTAAGATCTAATTAATCGTTCTTCATCGTTCTTCATTCGTTCTTCGTCGTTCTTCATTCGTTCATCGTCGTTCTTGAGCAAAATCATCATAAAACCTTCATTTCTTAATTAATTCCGTCCTAACTTATATTTCTAGAATCTCCTCTTCGCTCTCCATCTTCAAGTACGGTTTATTTTCAATTCCGTCAAAATCGTTTTCAACATTTAATTATGGAAAATCAAGTTTAAATTCTAATAATGTTTTTCTTGTCATTTCTTATAGGGGAAGATTTTGAAGACGATTTTGGAGACTCGTATATTTTGGGTGAAGATTAGTAGACGGGTTTTTCTTATTTTATACTTCTTATTTTGGTGCTAATTGATCTTGCTAGCTAAGGTAACGATTCCGAGTTACTCGACGAATTAATGTTACATAGCTTTTGTTTCTTTTGTTTTTTTGGTTCATCTTTTGTTTTTGTTCATGTTATTATGATTTATGGATTTTTAGTAGTAACATGATAAGAAGTATGATTTTGGTGTTGTATGGAATTTTTAATATGTTTAGTGTTCTTGATAAATTAGGATGATGTTCATAATCATGATTTTTGTATGGATGGTTGTTAAAATGGTTGTTTGATAATTAAAACATGTTGAAATTAATTTGGTGTTGTTTGGTGTTAAAACCGTGTAAGGAGCCGTGTAAACCAGCCCAAACCAGGCCGGTTCAGGCCGGTTCAGGCCCGGTCCAGGCCGGTCTGGGTTGGTCCATGGTGGGTCCGTGAGTTGGCTTGGGAGTTGTGTCGGTGTTTGATTGTTTTGTTGTTGTTTTGACGGGTTTTAAATATGTTAAGCATGCGGGAAATATTAAGAAACGGTTTTAAAAATGACGACCCAAAACAGGCCCAAACCAGGGGCCCAGTCCAGGTCCGGTTTGATCTCGGCCCAAATCAGCCCGTGGGTCCCACTTTGGACTTGTGACGGTTTTTGGAGTTTAGTGTTAATTTATCGTGTTTTGTAATTTTAGCAAGTGGGAAATGTTAATAAGTAAAATATTTAGTTAAAAGGTTTTTCATAAAATTATTATTTCTCACATGTTAGAAATTATGATACGGGATTATAGTTTAATTTGCTATCCTTTAAGTCAAACGGGTTTTCGTAAGATTTAATAATTCACATGTTAGAAGTTTTAATAAAATAACATGTAATGAATATGATGATTTTTATGATCAAGTCTATGTGGTAAAGACTCTGTTTCTAGCCGGTTTGACCAAACTGGTTTGGTCAAACTAAGATCTAGTCAGCCCCGTTTTGACTGATGACCCGTCGCGGGACTCTGGTCGGGGATTTGTCTTCAGGTAAGGTTTTATTTAATGAATGAATGAATGAGCCTTAGTAGATATGAGGCGATACGATATTTGAATATGATTTATATGCAATTAGTCACATGATAGGAAGTTTTTCCCGTGACTGTTTGATTATATGGTTGGTGTCGTGTTGACTAAGTACCCATAGAGAATTATGAGTATATGGCTTCTTGACCATTCTAATTCTAAATGAGTATCTTGGACCATGACATTGATAGGCCATACTATCTTTAACGAGCATACGAAGTTTGCCGCTTGATAGCTTTTGTGTCTCGGCTTGGTGGGTTTATATCCAAGTCGGGGCATGGCTGCCTAATCCATTTTGGGAATGGAGCCAGCTTAAGTACTAGCCATCTCTGCTTAGGGGGTCGCCTAGTAGAGTTTCTCATGTACGGTTATGTCATGGGACGGGGAATGGAATAGCTGTTGTCGCTAGGTCTGATCAGTCGAGGACTAGGATGTTTTCCTACCTTGTGGTATAGCCTCGAGTTACAGAAGTCTTCTATTGACTGTCCTGAGAACTTATGCCTGTTTGTAGACGTATTGGTCTTTCATGTTTGTATGATTCTATGAGTTCTAGAAGGTGAGATGCAAGCCGGCTAGGATTGATAGAGTTTGGATTACTGATTGTTAACTGATTCACATGATTACGTGTTGATTAGGGTTTGAGTGTATCAAGGCCATGTTTCTGAGAGAAACCTCTGAGCTAGCATACCAGCTTCCCTACCTCGAGTTATAGTTTATTATCGGTTTCACATGATAGCTTTCACATGCTAGGTTATTTGTTAGTTATATGTTTCATAACATGAAAAGCATATCATATATGTTAAGGTTTTGTATTCTTTATATACATTGCTTTTATGTTATTCATGTTTCATTAAACTCGACATTTCGTGGCTGGGAGGTCTCGGAGTTACTCCCCACTGACTGTGGCTTCCGTGTTTATATTTAATGCGGTCGAACAGGTGGTGAATGCATACATTGGGTACATTGACGAGCTAGCGAGCGAAGTATTACCTTGGACCTATATTCGGTTCTTAGATTGTATAGTATTATACACTCTTTTATTTCTGTATTTATACGGGAGATATGTCTCCCGTTTCAGATACTTTTTATTGTATAATATTATTTCCGTTTTGTAATGACCCTTTTTATTTATGACACCTTCTTTATGTATTTAAATTATTTTTTTTTCTTTCCGCAAATTTGAGGGTGTCACACCTAGAGCATATGCTATAACGTCGATGAGTAGTTACCCGTCTCCTCTTTAGATTCGTGCATTACCTCCACATTGGAACTCTACTCCCTCACGTCTCCCCACCCTTCAAAGAAAGAAACTATTAAAATTAGGAAATAAATTGGTGAAAAGGGGTATCTAATTTTAGATTGACAGTTAAATCGAATTGAAACAGGAAAAGGGGGAAAACAATTGAGTAAACAAACAGAGTGGAGAATGCATTGTGGAACCACATGACCAATTAAACGAGGCTTGATAACCAGTTGAGAAATGGACAACAGTTAAAATGAGTTACACACGTTCATCCTACAATCCAGTCAAATGAGTTTACCAGACGGAGTCTAGTTTTAGCGTGAACACAATTTCGGATTTCCTTCTGTTTGAAGGCTCTATTGTGAGACCAATTTAAACACTCATCTAATAAGTAAAAAAAACTGGAAGCCCTAAATCCTACATAATATAGCAACACAACAATTTGCCTAACAAAATAATCATAACAACATGAGACTAATAGCTCAGACCAACAGATTAATAAAAATAAACTGAGCAGCAAATTGAAATGAAACAGGTAGGGTCCTAAATCATCAAAAATAATCAAATTGTCAAATAGTAAGAGTAAAGCAGGATTAAAATCAAAAATGAAAAATCAAATGGGTAGTTAGAAATCAGCGGTGAAAATCGAGAGGGAGTCATTAGTTTATAAAATATGAACACTGTAGAGAGCATTTTGATCCTCCAACTAAGAGAGATACTGTCACGGAGGATGTAGTAAGCAGGATAGAAAAAGTAATCGTTTAAATGAAAATAAGTAACAACGAAAAGAACGACGCAAGTGGAAATACCAAAACCAATTGAGCAATAATTGGTAGTAGAAATACCACAAGAACGACACAATAGTGATAATCAAGGTAAAGTAAAACCCTAACTCCATCCAAAGTAGAAAAGTACCTAATAACAATAATAATTCCTTTCCATCTCATAAAATCAATATTAACCATAACAATAATAGAAATAATTGGAAGTAGTAACAAACCTGGAAACACCATTTGGAGGAAGCTAACAGAGAAGAAAAGATGAAATCGAAAGGAATCGCCATTTTGAGGAGATTTTGACGCATGATTATGAGAGCAAGTGATGGTGCAAAAAATGAAGAGAGCTGTAGGTGAAAAAGAGATGAGAGGCAGAGAATTGAAGGGGAAAGGATGAAATGGAAGGTGAAGATGAAAAGAGAGAAATCAAGGGTGGAAAAAGAATGTAAGGGTACTATTCTTAGGAACAGTAAGAGGGGTTGTAAACTTTTTAAAGGTTGTAGATTTGGAAAATTTCCACAACACCCTTCAACTTTGACGTTTTGTCCAAAATACCTAAAATTTTTACCCAAAAAACTTTGAGTGACCATAACTAGGGTTTACAAACTCGGAAAATGACAATTTTTTTTTCAAAGCTACAATTTGAAAAAAAATTAGTCGTATTTGAATTTTGTGGCTAAGAGTTTTCGTATGTCAAAGTTTTTTTACCGAACAAACTTTGAGTAGCCATATCTCTTGGTCAAGAGTTCAGAAGTCGCTATTTTTTTTTTTCAAATCGTAGGTCTCGGAAATATGAACAATTTGAAAAAAAAAATTGTCATTTTCCGAGTTATGGCCACTCAAATGTTTTCGGGTAAAAAACTTTTGGGTATTTCAGGCAAAATGTCAAACTTGGGGGTATCGTGGGAATTTTCCGTTCTTTATTTATTGTTCTCGCGTGATTCACATGTTCAGTTATTTACTTGTTTTGTATTTTATTGCTTAATTATGATATAATTTGGCTGAGAGAACCTCGAGTGAGTCTGCACTGACTGTGGCATGAGCTAGCGAGCGTTGTATTTGCAACAATTGACTTTTCACGTCGTAGTTTTTAATAGTATCTAGTATCGTATTTGTGTATTATCAATGGATCGGATCCCATGTATTCATTTAAGATGTGTTTTTGTATAAAGCTTTCTTACCTTATGTTTTTTTAGTGACTTCGCGGTTTTTGTTATTAAAGTTTTTAAAATTCGTATTTTCCGCTATAATGCTTGTGCTTATCTGTACACTAACATCAATTACCAACCCAACGTAAATTTGAATGCCATATAGAAGCTCCTGACAACTTGAAAATGTCATGTTGTCATTACCTTAATAGTCCCTCAGTCCATTCATTTGTTTACATTTTGCTTTTGGGACAAAAATCAAGGAGATGGAAGGACCATTTGTGGGTAGTGTAGGTGGATGTCAAATGAACAATAATGTAATTGGATGATCAAATTATGAAAAATATGTTAGAGAGAGGAAGTATAGAGAGGTTTCTCTAAAATTCAGGAAATTAATTTGGGGATCTACAGTTCTACACCATGACTAGAGCAAAAAAACCTAATCTAAACAATAATAAAAAACATAATAATAACAATCTTTCTCCTATAATTAATACTAGTTTGTCTGGTAATGAAAACGATCGCACTAATTTGGATGAAAATATTTCGGATGGGGGTTTTCTAGGTACGAAGGCAAGGGCTCTGGAATTCAATAAAGAGACCCTTGCTCCGATTGACCTTGATGAAGAACTGGATTCTATCTTGGAGGAGACGGTGGGGGTGACGCCTGAACCTGGATCATGGAAGGCTGCTCATGGACATAAACAGGTAAAGGAACCATCTCTTCTGCAATTGAATAGTGATGATGTTAAGGATGAGATATTGTTTTGGTCTCTATCTCTGTTTGGATATGTAGTTGGTGCAAACCCACCATGGAATGTTTTATCTGGGTTTATCAAGCGTATGTGGAAGGAAGAGGAGATAGACAAGGTCTCTTTTATGCCAAATGGAATATTCTTAGTTCGTTTTAAGACTAAGGATATTCAACAGAGGGTTCTGCAGAGTGGTTGTGTTATGTTTGATAATAAGCCAGTTGTGATTAGGGAATGGACTCCCACGACTGATCTGGTTAATCTTGATCTGGAATACTTGCCTATTTGGATTAAGCTTGTAGGGCTTGATTTGAAGTTCTGGGGACAGAATTGTTTAAATAAGATTGGTGGATTGATTGGGAAAGTTATAAGGAGGGATGAATCAACTGAAAAGAAGAATTTCCTGGGTTATGCTCGATTGTTAACTGAAGTGAAGGTTAATCAGGCTTTCCCAGAGAGTTTGTCTTTCCTTGATGAAGAAGGGGTTAAGAAGACTGTTAAGGTGGAGTATGATTGGCTTCCTTTAAAATGTCAGACATGTAAAAGGATTGGACATGCTTCAAGGTTGTGTAGGAAGAAGGAACATGTGGGGAAAAAGACTTATGTTTGGAAGAAGAAAGAGGTGGGTACTACTAAAGGTAATGTGGATGCAACTCCTAAAATTGGAGTTATAGGGGATCAGAGGGTGTCTCCTGCTCAAAGTGCATCTAAGTTGAGCAGGCAGGACACTCACTCTCTCTTATATACTCCAGGGGGTACTTCATATTTGGAAATGGTGACAAAGAGTGTGGTTCAAGCTGCTCAGCCAATGGTGCAGGAAGGCCGGGAGGTAGAGAAACAAACTGAAAATGGGTAGAATAGGGTTCTGAAATGTTAGGGGACTTACTAAGATAAATAAGCAGTTGGACATTAGAAGGTTCCTGCATATGAATAAAATAGATTTATTTGGGTTGATTGAGACTAGGGTTAAAAGGAAAAATTGGTTGAATGTTACTAGTGTTTTTTGTAATAATTGGGCCATTTGCACTAATCATCAATGCCATAGCAGTGGTCGTATTTGGGTTCTGTGGAATCCACAGGTTTTTGAGGTTAGTATTAAACATGTTTGTGCTCAGACTATACATGCTCTGGTTATTATGAGAGGGGATTTAAGACAGTTTTGGATTACATATGTTTATGGGTTTAACAAACATGTGGAGAGAGTTAGTTTGTGGGATTGCTTGAGGGACTATGCTCAGGTGATTAATGACCCTTGGTTGATAGGTGGTGATTTTAATAATGTTCTAAGAAGTGATGAGAGGGTAGGGTCTGCTGTGTCTAATGCTGAGATTCTTCCTTTTCAGAGGTGTGTTCAATTCTGTGAAGTTGAAGACATTAAAGCTCTTGGTTCATTCTTTACTTGGACTAACAAGAAGGAAGTGAACTCTAGGGTTTATAGCAGGATTGATAGGGCTTTAATTAATGATCAATGGTTACTACTTTTCCCTGATTCCTTTGCAAGTTTTTTGCTTGAAGGGTTGTATGATCACTGTCCCTGCTTAATTCATTTGGAAGGAGAGGATAGGGTGAGAAAATCTTCATTCAAGTATTTTAATATGTAGGCAAAAGCTCATGGGTTTCAAGATGTTATACTCAACAATTGGGGCAGAAGGGTTCCTGGAACCAAGATGTTTCAAGTGGTGAGAAAACTTAAGGGAATGAAGCATGATCTAAAAAAGCTTAATAATGAGAACTTTCATGATGTGGAGAAGAATGCTCAGATTATGGAGATGTCTTTGCAGAATATTCAAATGGCTTTGAGAGCAGACCCCCTCAATCCTTCTTTGGTGCTGGCAAAGAAGGAGGTGTCTGAGAACTTCAGATTATTTGAAAATGCTAAGTATGATTTTCTAGCTCAAAAAGCAAAAGTGAGATGGCTAAGGGATGGGGATGATAATACTGCATTTTTCCACTCTAGCATTAAAAAGAGAAGATCCCATAACAAAGTACTTCAGATTGAAGATGATGAGGGGAATGTTTGGACTCAGCTACAGGGCATTAATGGATCCTTTGAAAAAATTTACAAGAAACTTCTGGGTACCAAGAATCAAGTAAGGGAAGTTCATTCCTCTACTGTTAAGGCTGGTCCTATTCTAAATGAAGACCATCATAGAACCCTTTGCAAGTCAGTTACAGTGGATGAAGTTAAGCAAATTATGTTCTCTATACCTGGTAATAAGGCGCCTGGGCCTGATGGTTATAATAGTCAATTCTTTAAGGATACTTGGGAGATCACTGGGGAAGATGTCACTAGAGTTGTTCAAGATTTCTTTCTTTGTGGAAAGTTACTGAAACAGGTTAATCATACCACCCTCACTTTGATTCCTAAGGTGGAAATGCCTAAGTATGTGTCTCAGTTTAGGCCTATAGCTTGCTGCAATACTATTTATAAATGTATTGCTAAACTTCTTTGTAATAGACTGAGAGAAGTGCTTGGAGATATTATTTCTAAGACTCAGAGTGCTTTTATAAAAGATAGGGACATTGTGGAGAACATACTTATTTGTCAGGACCTCACTAAGCTTTATAATAGGAAAGTTTGCTCTCCTAGAGATTATGAAAATTGATCTCCATAAGGCCTATGATTCTGTAGAATGGGAGTTCTTAAGGGGTATGATGGTGGCCCTTAATTTCCCTCATCAGTTTACTCATCTTGTGATGGAATGTGTGACAACCCCTACCTACTCTTTGGCTCTCCCTTGTTATTCACAATTTGTATGGAGTACTTATCCAGAATTCTTAACAGGGTGCAGGAGATTGAGGGGTTTAAACATCATCCTTAACAGGATGAAGATAGGTTCACTTCCATTCATTTATCTTGGTATGTCAATCTCTTCCAGGAAACTTTCTGTTTTAGAATGTAACATTCTTGTGGACAGAATAGTGGATAGAATTAGAGCTCTTGGGAATAGAAGATTATCTTATGCAGGAAGATTGGTGCTTATTCAGAGTGTTCTTAGTACCTTGCACAATTATTGGGCTCGTATTTTTATCCTCCCTTCTAGTATTATACAGAAAATTGAGAGTGTCTGTAGAAGTTATTTGTGGAAAGGAGAAGCAACCTCTTACTCTCCTGCTCTGGTGGCTTGGGAGAATGTCTGTAAACCACTGGCACAGGGAGGGTTAGGGATCAAAGATTTGAGAAGGTGGAACACAACAGCTGTTGGGAAATATGTATGGTGGGTTATGCAGAAGAAGGATACCCTTTGGGTCAAATGGGTGCACTCTATCTATATCAAGGATCATAGATGGTGTGACTATGTTCCTCCTCATGGTAGCAGCTGGGCTTGGAGAAGGATTTGCAGGGTGAAAGATAAGTTTTTACCAGGATATGTGGGTTCTGTTTGGCAGGGGTTGAATGGGAAGTTTACTATTGCAGCAGGTTATAAGTGGCTGGGCAGAGACAATACAGCAGTAGATTGGCATGAATGTGTTTGGAACAAGCTTGGTATTCCCAAGCATCAATTCATTGGATGGCTTTATGCTCATGGCAGACTATTAACAGCGGATAGACTAAACAAGATGAATATATCATCTAATCTATGCTGTGTATTCTGCAGAGAGGAGATTGAAAGTTGCGAGCATTTGGTCTTCCAGTGTTCCTATAGCAAGTGTGTGCTTGATCTTGTGAATGAAGCTTTCAAAACTTGTATACCTGTAGGTAATGTACTGGCCTGGTGGTGCTATGGCAGTAGCAGGACGGAGAGTAGTATTATACTTCCTCCGTTCCATAGAATAGTTTACGTTTGCTTTTTGCACAAATATTAAGAATGGGTGAAAACAAGTGGGGTACCTACTTTTACATATGTTAGTTTACCAAATTGCCCTCTTATAAGTTGCTTTTGTTTGTTGTATTAAGAATGGGTGAAAACAAGTGGGGTACCTACTTTTACAAGGATAGTATGGTAATTTAACATAATTATTGATGTCCATAAAAAGAAACGTAAAGAACTAAGTGGAACGGCCTAAAATGGAACACGTAAACTATTCTATGGAACGGAGGAAGTAGCTATTATCATCAACGCTTTGGTTTATCATATTTGGTGGGCAAGGAATCATTGTCGTGTTCATCTTCTTCTTTGGCGTCCTGAAGTTATGTTTAGGAAGGTCAAGGAGGATGTCACATGGTGTAGGTTGAGAAATTGTTAATTTGGTTGAGTATTGAGATAGGATGCATTAGTCTTTGTGGAGTGATATGTGTAAAAATAAGTTGTATTGGTTGATAGTGTAATTGGTTTTATTGATATTAATGAAATATACTAACATTCTACCAAAAAAAAAGATGATCAAATTATCCGTTAGAACCAATATAGATAGCTAAATATATGAATGAAATACCCAAACATAAAAAAGGTAAACAAATAACCAGGATGAAAAGAGTAAAATTCCCATGGTACCCCTGAACTTTGACAATTTGCCCGAAATACCCAAATTTTTTTATCCGAGCAACTTTAAGTGGTCATATTTCGTGTGTTACAAACTTGTAAAATGACGATTTTTTTTCAAATCGTTCACCTTTCCGAGGGCTACAATTTGAAAAAAAATTAGTCGTATTTGAATCCCGTGGCTTGGAGTTGTGGCTTGGAGCTGTGGTATTTCAAAAGGTTTTTTTTTACCGAACAACCTTTGAGTGACCATATCTCATGGTCACGAGTTCCGAACTCGCCAATTTTTTTTCAAATGGTAGTTCTTGGAAAGATGAACAACTTGAAAAAAAAAACCGTCGTTTCCCGAGTTTGTAAACGCGAGTTATGACCATTAAATTTTTTTGGGTCAAAAATTTGGATATTTCGGGCAAATTATCAAACTTTCAAAATACAGTCAGAATTTCCAATTTATTTAATCTTATAACTATAAAAGTGATCCCTATTTACTACAGAATTCCTCAATTTACATAGGCTGCTTGTAGACAGAGTACACGAGTAACATGTAGGAGGATAAAAATTGAAATGATGAAACATACTACCTCCCATCCAAACCAAAGGTTACACTTACCTTATTTGGACCATCCAAACCAAACTACCCATTCCTTTTTGGGTAACAAATAAGACCAAATACTACTCATCTACCCTATATATTTACACAATATGCCATTACCCCACCCACCCAACTACCATTAAATATTCAAGTGGTCCTACTTCCATTCCAATACTACCCTTCCTTTATCACTTTTTTCTTAAAACTTGTGCTCCCTCCCATGTAACCTTTGGTTTGGATGGGAGGGAGTATATTCCAAGGAATATGCATACATGCTCTGTTGTCAGCAGTCAGCACTATTGGACATTTGGACTGGAGTACAAGGGAAGGAGAGCAAAGGAGGTATGTTACGTAAGCTATTACGTCATCAGAACACTCTTTTTTGGCAATAAAGAGCATGAAAAGTAAAGAGCATGAAAAGTGAGCCTAGGATAAGTTTATAACTATCCCTAGCGCGGTAAGCAAATCCTCACAAATTCTCATTTGTGACGGACACTATCCGTCGCAAGCTTAAGACGGATATCATATTCTCTCACAAAATACCCATCAATGGTGAGTGGAGAAGCACATGGGGGTGCCCACCTTGTCCCCTCTACCCATTTCCTCTAACAAAATATCCGTCGCAAGATCCGATCCGTTGCAAGCAAGACCTACTGGCAAATCTTAGTCGAGATCGAGCTCACCTACATTCGGGTTCGAATGATATAGTAGTAAAAGTCGATTCGGAGTTCGAGCTCGAGCACAAACTCTTGAAATCAAAGCTCAAGCTCGACTTATATGATACAGAGTATTTTAAAAGCCTCGACTTATATGATACAGAGTATTTTAAAAGCCCGAGCTTTGTTAGAACCACACTTGTTGATGATGCCAAGTTTAATTGTTATTTAATGATTTGCTTCTTAGTTATGATTTATAACATTTAAAACTCTAAATTATTTCTCAAGGATAGTGCAAGGATGATCAAAGATGAAGAAAGCCTTAGCCTAAGTCAAATGTTATAAACGAAGTAGTGTAACATTCTTAGTTTGTCAAGTGACTGCAAAACCATGCAAGAGTGCACGACACTGTGGCACTGTGTTTCTGAGTCAGCTTTTAATGGAGAAATTTTCGAATGATTTTATTTGTGAAAATATTCAACTCTCTCTTTGTAATTGATTTCTGATTTCTAAATGATTTCAAAGAAACAAATTGCAAGTTTGAATAAGTGAAGTTGGTTTAATTGAGAAGCTAATCCTATTTGGTTAATAACCAATTGTCACAAGTAATTTATGGTTCTCATACCAATTATGGAAACACACTTTGCTTTTATGAAAAAATGGACAGTTCTCTTGAGCCTCATAAATATGACTGTCCTTATGAGATTTTAAAATGATTCTTCATCATATTACCTATTGGATAAAAGAGATGATGCTGTGTTGAGGTTCTTTCCTTTACACTCTTCCTCTATAAATAGCCTCACACTTTGTCATTCTTAACCAAGACTTTTAAGAGCATTTATTAAGAAACTTTGCAAATCATTTATGAGTTTTGACACGCGTCGTTTCGGTGTGTCAAACGATATCTATAACAAGACTAAGCACGGTGGAAAGTCAAGGTCGGTCCACAGGGACGGTGGGTATTCGATTTGCTAAACTCTAGACTAGCAATGCTTAAGGGGTGTCACGATATAGAAGTGGATTTGAAACTAATCTAAGAACATTGAGTAAATGCAAATAAGTAGGAAAGTAAGACAAAACTAAGATAATCAAATAACAAGCAATAAAAGGAAAGTCTAGGATCGGTGGGTTCAAATGGGTAATTTGGATTCTAGTGAGTCGGGTTCATAGTTAATGGGTAGTCAAACTTGGGCGCGGTGGATTGAGGCTCTCGATCTTACAATCCCTCCCATATACCGAACCAAGCTAGCTCTCGCGTACACAAGGCTGATATACCAACTATATGCAAATCCTAACATATTCCGAGGCTATCGATCTTACGGAAATGTATAATAAACATGAATCATGCAAGTTTGTCAAGCAAGCATTTCATCAAACATGTGGTATGCATAAGTTGGAAGAAAGACAATTAATCAACAAATCAACCCAACAAACAAAGATTAACCCTCATTAAAACCCATTATCCCCCACTAACCCTATATTAATCACTACTCACTACTTAACATGAGGAATATGGAAGAATAAGATATAAAACTAAGACAAAACATAATGATAAGAAGGAAACAAAACACGTAATGAAATGACAAGATTAGCAAGTATATGAAAAGGGATTAAGAAGATATACCAACTAATTAAGGCAAAAGATGAACAATAAAAGAGGAAATCTTGAATTAAGGAGAAGAATTTGTCACCAATCTTCAAGTACAAAACCAAGAAATCCAATTACATGACTAGATCTAAAACTAACTATTAAACTAATTAGGAGGACTAATCTAATCTAATCTAACTAATTTTGATTATAGGGTTTTGTCTCCTCTAATTACACAGAAGGATCTATTTATAGGTTTACAAAATGGAGGAAAGATGGGCTTCGAAAGACTTCATGGACTGGCAAGGTCACGACCGTGAAAGGTGTTTCACGGTCGTGAGATATGTGCACTATTGTGGCAGAGACTTTTCACGATCAAGTCACGACCGTGAAATGACTTTCACGACCGTGACTTCACTTTCACGACCGTGAAATGAGTTTCACGACCGCGAGCTGTTTCACGACCGCGAGCTGAGTTTCACGACCGCGAGATGTTTCACGACCGCAAGCTGAGTTTCACGACCGTGAACCGTGTTTCACGACCGTGAGCTGTGTTTCACGACCGTGAACTGTGTTGCTCGAAAATCATCATTCTTTGGAAGGAATCTCACGACCGTGAGATGTACTTCACGCCCGTGAAAGGTCTTTCCTCCTTTGTTCCCTTGATATAACTTTGTCAACTTCTCTCGGTTTAGCTCGCCTTGACTCGGGTACGCCAAGTAGGGCCCCCAATGGTATGTGAGGTCCCCTAGGACATGCCGTGGGACCTTAGTGTGATGTACCTTCTCTTTTGTCAATCAAAATTGGGTAGAACTCGCCCCAAATGACGGTTTACCTACAAAAACACGATAAAAGCGAGAAATATGCTAGAAGAAGGTAAAACACATAGAAACGCTCTTAGGGAGCGTTAAAGGCAAACAAAACGAGCCAAAAAGGGGTGGAAAAGTAGGGTGAAATGACACTATATCAAGTTTAAAGCTTTGTTTTCAAGTGTTTGCAAAATCGTTTTAAGTTTTAAAGTCTTCACTCATTTTTCAAAAGAGCTGCAAATCTCCATGTAGCAGTTCGCTGCACTGTGACATCTAAGTTTGTTCCATGATCTCGTGTTTAAGTCTTAATTGTGATCTCCATGTTCATTAAGTGAACGATTGAGATTCAAGACTCTGTAAACCTCTTTGATAGATCACAAAAACTCTTGAAGCGGAGTAGCTTTAAATTTGAGTGTAATGGGGGTTGGTTGTCGAGTTATTTTCATTGTAAGAGGTTTAGTAAGTTTGAGTAAATTTCTAAACAAGCAATAAAATAACATTGGACGTAGGCTTCGGAGTCGAAGTTGAACCAATTTAAAAACATCGTCGTGTTTGTTCATTTATTTTCACATTCCGTTGCTTATTATTTACTTACTACTCATCTCATTATTATGTCTGCGCCACAGTCTTCCATACTGTGACATATTGCATATCTTGCTGCCTTGTCTGTGTCACAGTCCTTTATACTGTGACTCAGACTTGCTGTTATTTCTGGTGAACTTAAATTCGATTAAGCTTCTTCAAGTCTCGTACTTAATAGTTCTTGCTTGTGTTATCAAATAATCAAGTTAAGTATAATTCACCCCCTCCCCCTCTTAGGTGTTAATCATTCTTAACTCTTCAAGCTTGAGCTTTGTTTGAATACATTTCTCTGAGCATTGTTTTACTTCTCACGCAACTTTTAAGTCAAAAATTTGAATTCAAACTAATATTTTTCCATTGTTAGCTTACAATAACACTTTATATGTTATTTTTATTTCTAAACAAATATTTTAATTAATTCATCAAAACAATGCTAAAAATGATATAAACTGAAGTAAATAGTATTGATAAAAAATAAATTGCATTAATTAAAATAGACGAGCTCAAACGAGCTTCCGGCGAGTCGCACCTAAGTGTGTGCTCGAGCTCAGCTTGGTTTGAGCGTGGGATCCGGGACTAGTTTGACCCGTTTTGAGTCGACCTTTGACCAAGTCGATTCCGAGGACTTGTCGAGCGGACCCACTTAATTTACAGCTAATTACCCCTTTTAGGGGTGTTTAGTGCTAATTAATAAAGGGCAGAGAAACACAATCACCTTATTTTCTTTTGTTATTATGGAGTATATACTCGGTAGTTGATGATGTATTGATATGGCCAAAATCACTTGAGCATGCTTGCGGTTGTTTGTATATTTAAACATTATTGTTGCTATAATAATAATAATAATAATAATAATAATAATAATAATAATATCGATTATTAATATTTATATTATCATATTTATTTTGGGATTATTAAATTATTAGTATATATATTAATAACGAAGTATTAAAATACAAAAATCCTTAAATAAGCAATCACATGATATCTGGATTATTGTGTGTATCATATTGTTCCGTATACTTGCGTCGATAACACTTGCGACTACATTACCTTGGACATACTTGTGGGCTGTAAATCTATGAGTAATGTAGGATGATAGAATCAAAATAGACGTAACAAATACTCTTGAACTATGACTGTATGTAGCTAAAAACCAGAATTACCCGCTTATAGAATTCTATAAAACAAGTATGTTGCTCGTGAGGACAAGTAATGCGGCGCCATGAGGCTCCACATCCACGAATATAGACGCTTCATTTATTTGACAGTCTTGTCCATTCCATACCTCGATGCATTTGTATGAAGCTTCCATGTTTACGCCGTGTAGCGTCTCAGCCAAGATCGAAAGTTGCACCGATATCACTGTCTGCTCCTGGTTCAGATTGAATAAAGCTATGTAGACTTCCCCTGTGAAGAGCATTACAATTAGTTCTTAGTTCTTAGTTCTTAGTTCCGGCGGAGTAACTTTGGTGCTTTAAATGTATCAACATGATTTATCTATAAGCTAATAAGCTAATATCACTGGAAACTTAATTAAAGGGTACATGACTACAGGAACCTGTATATGTATATATAGATTCTGTTGTGGTAGTTATCTCTAAGGGAAGATACGACAGTAGTTAACACGAAGTAGACGGTTTTGAAATGTATTAAGTCATAACAGGAGTTCATTAAAATAAGTGCAGCTTCAACTGTCTGACACAGTTATTCAGATTAGGCTGCAAGCACAACTGACAAAACTAATTGACCCATCACCCAAGCCGGAAAGAATTTCAAAAGTTGATCTGGATTTGGATTAACCTGAACCTGGCGTAAAAAATACCTAATCCAAAAATACAACCTTGAACTCATTGTTATTTGTTCTGTTTAAGTGCAGGTATTGAAAGTAGGTGTGTGTCCGATTGTCGAACACAACTAGTTTCTGAAATTTGTCACGTTTTGCCATTTTTGCCTTAATTGAAGAATTGAAATGCCATGCCAAAATAAAAACATGGCAACATACCTCTTCTTCCAGTTGCAATCCACGAGCGAATTCCTTCAGGGACAGCACTATCTATAGATCAAATGATGCAATTATCAAAACAGGACATGATTTACCAGGTATAAATGCTTGATAACACTACCTTTGGGTGTCTGTACACTCGGACTCATACCAGAATAACTGTTTATGAGGGTGCCATTATCAACTATATTCCACATGATCTGAAAAACAAACAAAACACGGTCTTAGAATTTCAAGCCGGGAATATAAATTTTGAGCTTAAGAAAAAAAAAATTACCTGATTCTTGGAAGCATCAGAATCTGCAACTAAAGGGAACTGTAGATACAGTGATAAACAATGTACACAGTCAGCTAACTCGGTTCAACACAGGCTTATTATCTGGGTTCAAGATTTTAAGTGTAACTCGCCTCCTTGTTATTTAAACTAAATGCATTAATCTCCAAAATGGTGGGATAAGTGATGAGATTATAAGTGGTGTCATCGAGATTTATCATATCACCTCCAAACATAAAGGGGGACTTTGCCATAGCCCACAGAGTCATCTGCACTTGTTACAATTAATACATCAAACAAGGTGAAATAAGATGAAGGTTACAAACAACTTAAATGGGTAATCAAGTTTATTTGAGAAAAGTTTTTCACACCATAGTTTTCTGCTCCTCAATGTTCAGGTCACACTTCCTGCATGGACCTTGATTAGAGCCTAGATAAGTCAGGTATAAAGTAAATTAGTCTTCATAGTTAACAACAAGAGCATTAGTTTGATGCTAAAAATAGAGAGACTATCTCCAAAACAATGAAAAACGCGTTGAGTTTTTTTTTTCCATAAAGAGGACATGAGTGAAGCTTTTAGTGCTGACGAGTACGAACCCTAGTCACGAGTACCATTCCTCAACATAGTGATGAGGCCTACCTGGAACAGCCAGCCATCCGAGTGGCAGCATGTCTAAGTCGGGCCATGACCGGCCTAATAAGCCACTAGCTCCAATCATAATTTCTGCTGCATAATCTCCATCGTAGGAGCTACGGATGATTATTAAAAGTGCAGAACCCTAACAAAAGTTCAAGCTGCGAAGCATACCATTTCTTGTAGAAAAACGAACTATTTGAACAGGCTACGATACAACACATGAGATTTAAGTACCTAGATGCATCAAAGTGCCCCTGCCACATCTTCCCAAGTGTCCTAACTGTCCATACTTATTCTGTACATATTCTTATTTCAGACGGAGGTATCCGTCTTAAGCTTAAGACGGATACCATATTCTCTCACAAAATACCCATCAAGGGTGAGTGGAGAGCACATGGGGGGAGCCCACCTTGTCCCCTCTACCCATTTCCTCTCACAAAATACCCGTTGTAAGATCCGACCCGTCTTAAGCAAGACCTACTGCTATAGCAGGTGTTATAACACTACTTCCAGGTGATTCTGAATACAGCATTGGCCGGGAAAGTTTCTTCAGAACCTACAAAATAATCAACCAAATTCTAAATTTGGAAGAAAAAATATTAAAAAAAGGTCCCATTTTAAGTCAAAAATATGAAAATTTTCATATAAATATGTCACCGTATTTATAGGTACAATGACTCGTAATATTCCTAGAATATTCCGGAAATATTATGATACTCATAATATTCCCCTAACTATATTTTCCTAGTATATCTCTAATAATATCTCCTACTAATATCTCTAATAGACGTGTCCTACAAGCAGACGTAGTTAAACTACCCTACCCAAATCAAACCCAAAACAATACCGGATTAGGCGTGAACTTAACTTGACCAGATTTGAAACAACCGAGCTAGAAATCGATTCTATCCAAAATGACCAAAAAAGAACAATTCAAAACATAACCTTGAATAAATCATGGCCCGAAAATGACGTGATCCGTGACCACTGACTCGATAACAAAGTGAACCAAAACTGCACCATATACAAAATGACTTGAAAACAACATATCTGAAATGAACTGGTAAGTGACCACTCACCAAAACCAGACCAGAATGCCTGTTTTAGTGTTTTACCAAATTTTACCTACATGTGCTGTAGTCAGTACTCTTCCAACGACTTGGAGGAAGATAGTAACTAGACAAGAGAGATTTGATACCTCTGATACAAAGCTTATCTCTTCAATGTCCAATTTATCACCATAAACACAATCATGCTTCACTGTTACCAAAACACAATAAATATCTCAGTAACTGATCAGCCTAGTATGAAAATTTGTCAAGAGTATATGAGGATATAGTCAGCAAGAATGGTAGTACAACAGACTATAAAACATGAGTGTTACAATGTCATTTTGCACTGAAATGTTAGGATGTAGAGCATAATAGAGTTTTTTTTTTTTCAGGAATATGGGTGCTATAAAGGTGTAGCCGTCTCAATGATTTGGGACCTTGTGTGGAAATTGAAAATTACATTATGTAAAGGATTCGAACCCGCACCTCCGAAAAAGTTTGATAGTATGCATTACTATAATATTCTGAAATAATTTCTCACACTTGTAAAAGCTAATTTTATCGAATCTTAGAGGTAATTCAGGCTCCCAGCACTGTCTTCACTAATCACAATCTAATAGAACACCCTATCAGTCATCACTGCATAAACCATGTTCGTCAAACTTGGCTACATCGCCTACATGTGTTAAGCATGGGTGCATATCTTCTGTTGAAATATTCAAGTTTTTGCCTGAATTGAAGTATTTAAATATCATAGTCATTTTGCCTCCACTAAATCGAAGTGTTTGAATGAATTTCCATAACTTATTGCCTAAAATGAAGTGTTTAAGAAAATAGATCGAACTAACTCACAACATTACCAAAATCAACTCCCCAGTCAGCGTACTGTTCAAAAATAGATTGCAAGAATGCACTCCCAGCTCCCAGTGTTGTATTGACGCTCATAAAGCCCGGTGACATCCACGCACATGTCCTCTACCTGATCCCTACTTCACTCGCCGTCCACTTCCTTCCTCCTTCCTCCTTCCTCACAAGTTCCTCCCTGAAATCCACATGTAATTAACCTTGTCTAACAAAGTCTATGCAAAAAGTGAGGTCCATACACATGGAATTAACTTTGAGTTGCTATACTATATTGCAGCTGCATTGAGGCAGTCATCCGCATTTTAAGGGCACAGGACGACCAAGATTGGACCATGATGACCAATTTTGAGATCAACTCAAACTTAATAGTACTCTCTCTATTCAATTGGTTTCACTTTCACTAAATTTCCAAGGTAAGAAATAGCCACAAACATTTTTCATTTAGACATAGCCGTATAGGTCTCATTCATCTCTCATGTTTGAGTATCTTTCATCTCTTTTAATTAATAAAAATAAAACAATTCAATTCAAGTGAATGGACAAACTATCAAGTCGATATGCCACGTTTCTCTACTTTTTATTTATTAAAATTTAAAAGATGATACCTTTGATGTGTCTAGGATTGGTGTGTCAGAATCTACAGCCTGTGTACTAATTCCTCGCATGATATGAATTTCGAATTTCAATCCCATACCATCAACTTTCTCTGCCACTTCTCGGAAACCTTTTCCACCTTTCCATGAAGGCCAACCATCGAAAGCATTTTTAAAATAATGCTGAAAAAAAATAAGTATTTGTCGTTTTGGGTCGGGTTTAAAACTATTTATCAAAATGGTATCCACGTAGGCTCGGGTTTTCAAAACCTGAAATACGGAACAAACACGCCATTCCCAATGGCGTGTCTTTAAATTTTTTTTTTTTTAAAAAAAAAAATTATTTTTTTTTAAAGAAAAAAAAAAAAAATTGTCCTGTTCACGGACACGCCATTGTGTCTCTGTAAGAAAACCCGCCATTCACAATGGCGTGTTTACTTTTAGTCCATTTTTGTAAGTTTGCATTTTTCTACTCACTAGAAACACGCCATTGCCAATGGCATGTTTCCTCCGTGTTTTTGGTTCGCGAAATCCGAGCCTACGTGGACACCATTTTGATAAATAGTTGTAAACCCGACCCAAAACGACAAATATTTATTTTTTTAGCATTATTTTAAAAATGCTTTCCCAACGATCAGGATCAGAGATCACTCTTCCCCACTCGTCTACTACATCGACCTCCAAAGGATATAACCCGAGTCCAGGAACCTTTCTCCTATACCATTGGTGATTAACGACTACATACTATGAACACAAAACAACATAAAGAATATCGTCTCAGACACTTAGTCTATATTACTCAAAAGTCAAAACTCGATTATGGATACATATTTAAAAGAGTTACACGCCAGGACTCAATCTTAGGACACAAGGATCTATCCTAGATTATAAGCATACTCGTACGAGGACACTTCTTCAAAACATAAAATATACTCCCTCTGTCCCGGTCATTTGTTTACCTTTGATTTTGGCACAATTATTAAGGAAATGGTAGGGGACCATTTATGGTGGTACTTGGTGAATGACATGTGGACAATAGTCCCATTGAGTGATCAAATTACTAATAGATTGTCATCCTAATTTAGAAAGGTAAACAAATGAATGAGACACCCTAAAATGGAAATGGTAAACAAATGAACGGGACGGAGGGAGTATGAAATTTACAAGTATTCAAATCCCATTTTTTTGTAAGAGCAGCCTAGGTAAAGGAGGAAGAAGAAGAATTATAATAAAATGTACACCGTATGAGAAATGTACCCTGTAGAAGCCTGTGGGACACAAGTTGGGCATTTTGTACGAACTCTTCTTCAGTGATTACCCAAGTAAACGAATCATAAGAGTTCCAGCCTCTTGGTGGCGTGGCTGCTTGAACGAACTCGTCTTCACTTTCTACCCTGCTAAGACAATGCTTCGTATTTGTTCAGTTCAACTTTGATACCAATGAAATCTAGGCGCTAAACAGATGACTTTTGCTAATTCCTTTGAACTTGACAGTTGATACCAATAATAGCTAACCACTGAAGGGATGATTTTGCTTGGTAAAAGGATGATTTGCTATATCTTTGAACAGATATAGCATCCCTTCTTTAATAACCCATCCCGATTCAGAACAACATAACCATATCCTTCAAAGTTCTCCGTAAATGTCCAGATTAAGAGATCAGTTCGTCGAATACTTATGAAATCGTACATCTGATACTACACTTGAGGATATGGTTATGAAATTAGTGTATGATCTAGCGGAAGAGTTTGGATGAGGCAGTTAAGGTGATATCTACTGATTTTAGGCTTTATATAAACTAGCATTCTGACGACATATCTAGCACCCACATTCTCATCTTAGCGTAATCTCCAAAATATTGACTCCTGTCGGGCTGGACCTCAAATAGTTTACCATGTGTGATGCTTCTACCCAAGTCCAAGTAAGACAGATCGGAGGAAGACGAACTTACACCGTTAAGAATACAAAAAAAGTCTCTTTCCGGTAACACGTAATCAAATCCCTGATTTCGTATCCATGAACAAAACGGCAACAACAATAACATTACCCCTTACGCCTAGACGGACATACAATAAAATACAAAGGAACTACTCGAAATAAGCCACGATAAAAATCACGTACCTGTGACGTAGCAGTAGCAAGAGGAGTGCGAAACCAACTGCACCTGAAGTACTGACCTTCATAGTATGACAGTGTTCAATATACGTATATGTTATGCTTAGAATTACATAATTGAGCTAAGAAGCTGAAGTTTTAGCCATACACTAGTTTATACTCGACGATTTTAATTAGTTACTGCTTCAATCTAAATTACTTTATGTCAGATCATATAATTAGTTACTGCTTGAATCTGTTAGTGGAGAAAGGTATATTAGCTGTTTATCTGTTAGTGGAAATTAGTTTATACTCGACGAGTCGACGTTGTGGCCACTAGACTAGGACCTCTTCGAATTATTCCCCTTCTAGTGGAAATTACATAGAGCATCACGTCCAAGTGCTAATTCACTATATTAGAAAAACAAATTTTTGTGTGTAATTTTGTCATTCCAAAATCAGTAGTCACAATTACATAGTTGCGGATGCCACCTTAAGTTAAATCATTGAAGCGGGAATGTCTTAAATTCAATTGACAATCCGCATTTAAACTACCCTCGCGTGTTTCTTTACCCGAAAAACAAAGATGATGTTATTCATAGGGATCCAAGGAGACTGCCAGGCCCGGGTCTATCAAAATAAACATTGGCAAAAGAATAGCTTTAAAATCCCGTAACTTTACAAGTAATAGCCATCTATACTCAATACTAGAGCATACCCATACTTAACAACGTTGTAAATGCCCTGGAAAGATGATTGTGGGAGGATCAACCATGACAATCCACCTCTACACCGAAAAAAATCAACCTCCAAAATTTGTCAAGTTACTGACTTTTGCAATCGGAAGTATAATCTCAAACGCAATATCCAGAAACTGTCTCTGAATGTGCCGAGTGCCGACATTTACAGTAAACCACAAGTCACTCAATTTTGTATAGATTGCCAGGAGAAGCCTGCCATACTTTGTGTGTGTACTTTTAGGCTCTACACATGCAAGGTGTTAACGGGTTTTCCCATAGATCATAGTTAGGGAATGTCTCCTCGGGCAAACCGGTTCTTGTTTGGTGGGTCACCACAACATCCTCAACAAAGGTGGCCCAACCCATGTAGGGGTCCCCAAAAGACTTGGACATTAGGCCTTTGTCAGGTTTTATGGATTTCTGTCTGTGACCCATGTATCTACGGTAGCCAATAATGAGCTTAGCAAAATTGCCTCCATGGGTCATCACAAATACATCAGACTTCAAACAAACCAAGAAATCAAGAGCTGCTAGACTTGTAACGTGTTTTCTGAAGCCATTGAGCTCCTCATTACTTGCTAACTCCTCTTTCGTTACCTATGGTAGAAGTTTGAAATAGCAAATTTATTCAGGATCTAGGTAAACAGAAACTGACATTGCAAAACTTCACAAAATTACCAAGAATAAAAACATACACTCTCATACGAGACTAATCCGTATTATGAAGGAGGTCGACATTGATTTCGGTTCTTTGGGGAATTGTTCTTAATGGGTGTATGGATGTGAATTTTAGTTGAATTGGGTTTCGTCTCATGTTATATTCATATAAACCGTTTCTTAGAAGACTGGTTGTGAAAACAGAACATTTGCCTTACACAGGCTTAAAGAGAAGGGACACAGCTAACTCACCAGATTAGGGAACATGTTCCTGAGTGGAGCCATACGATTTTGGCCCCCATAAACCTGACCAGAGGCAACATATATTTGGGTTTCTTTTGGATATCCCATAGCACGCAGAATAACAGCCACTTCCCCTGGTTCAAGAGGGCATCGCCCCTCTTTCCGTTTCTGCAGAGCTAGTTGCCATAAGTGGGAGCCATTCTGCATTATCACCACCAAGATAAATAAATATAATGAATGTATAGAGAATTTATATGTTCGGATTTCAAACATGCCCACAATCCGTGCCATGTTCCAACATCGACCGGAACATGTTACAATACATCAATCCCCGACTACAACAAAAACAAGTGCAGCCAAAGCAAATCCTTTCGTATTATTCAGTTTATGATAGATTTATAGGTTAATGTGAGACCATCACATATAAGTATTTCTGTTAAAGAGTAGGTTTGGTTGAACATGCCTTATAGCGCCTTGGCCATTCTTTTTTCCTGTACTCTGCCATTTTAGCTTTCTCATCTCTGGTACCAACAAAATCACAGAAAGATAGGCCCACCATTCCTTTCTCAAAACGAAGATGAAGAGCCCTATACATAAACAATTACAGAGATGAAGGATAGCAATTAATGATCTACAGAATTACAGAAATTTAGAATTGAAATGGCATAGTCACATACATATACGGATTTGAAGTAGTCCGGTTTCTCATTCTTGATGCCAACAAATCTGCCATCTGATCTATTTCAGGGAGGAACTTTAGAGCATGATAGTTCACTCTACACCTTAGCCTATTGATTTCTTGAGGAACATTATCATATCTGACAAAAGGGAGGATGAAGTTTTCAGATAACGTAACCAACTGTGTGTTTCAGACTTTTGAGGAAGAAATAAACCCCTTATGCTGAAACTTACCCAAGTCTATCGACAAAAGGTTTCAGGGCCATTATTTTCTTCTCCTTTATCCGAGGAAGAACATTGTCGATGTAAAATTGGGCAGGAGCATACTTTGGAATGTTCTTCACAGTCCGCCTATTATATATTCACAAAATCCACTGAGCTGAAAGAAAGAAAGAACATAACACTTTGTTTGGACAGAAGGATTTGAAGGGAAATAGAGGGGACCCCTCCATTTCCCTTCTACAAACCAAATTAAAATCCTTTCAGCGTAGGAAAGATTTGGAAGTAAAATGACATTGGTTCCTTCCCGCCTTCCTCTCCTCCCTTTCCCTCCCCTCGATTCTTCTCCCCTCTTCTTTCCCCCTCTTTTTCTATTGAAACAAAGGGTAAAGCAAAAACAAAAAGAGCATCATGAGAATCCGGCATGTACATGACATCTGGATTCTGGAGTATGAAGAGCACAATCATGGATATGGAGAACTACAAAGATCAGTAAGTTCCTACAAGAAAGATTATGTCCCAACTATACAGAATTAATCATATCTTATTACATTCCTATAATTCAAGTCTTTCACCACCAAGCTTCTGGCAAACATATGCACCAGGTAGTCTAAGAAGTAGTACAGTAAGTACTTGGAAGTTGGAAGTCCTAAGATTAACAACAAATGAGACTGACAATAGCATCACCCTTGCACTCTTTAATGATGAACAGCCTTAATAGTTAATACCCATGCAAGTATAATTCTTAGTTTGCCAAAGTTCAAAAACCTCCTAAGTTGAACCCATGTAAACCGGAAAACCCGACCTGGGAAGTGGCATCTGATAGAGAGGGAAAAATCAAACCTTATACTTGAGAACAGTTCTGTTTTGTCTGAAAACCATTCTGGAATATCGCGTACAATCGGCACATCATCCTTCAAGTAGTCAATGAAATGATCGACATCAAATATATCTTCAAATTTCCTGCACAACGCAAAATAAATGGAACATTCAAGCATTACATCTCTTCTTAGAGAAAGTAATGGACTTGTGCATGCCAAAGTTATCATACTTCGAAATTTTGCTGTTCTACAATATCACATTTCCAACCTACGGCTCCTTTTTATTAATTTTTTCGCTTGGTTATTTTCCTCTACTTTTCCTTGTCTACTCTCCTGAACTTCCCTTTTATACTCTGAGGTTTTTTTCCACCTCATACTGATGGTCCAGTATGAATATATGAGTTTATGGCGATTCATGTAACAACATCATTAGGGGCTAAGGCTTGTTGCTGTTGCATAAAGCAAAATTTACTAAAAGATTTTAACGACGAAAAACTTTAAAATCTGTATAAAAGTAATACTCCAGCATAAATGACTGCGATGATCAAGCCCAAAAACAGTAAAGGGCGCATTTCAGTGGTTCCTGTTAAGCTAATCGACAGATCAGTTTGACAAACTAGGAAAAATCATAATAAGACTAGATGGCTCATGGAACAAGAGTAACGTTCTCTTTTCCACCATCTCTCCAAACTTCTCACAAAAATATATATTTTCCCTTTTTGTTCCACTTTTATGCAAGGAAAACTAGAGTTAGGGGGCATTTAGTTAAGGGTATTTTTGGAAAGGGAACAAATTTTCGTATTTCTGATCTTGTTGTTTGTTTCTACCAATTTGCATTCCCTTTCCCCATTTTTCCTATTAGGTTTATCCCCCATACCCCCAAACTAATTCCCTCCCCCCTCCCCCTCCAAATAGTATCACATGCCCTTTCTTGATTACAGTCACAGGCTAGCGCCGGACGATCCTCCCACCTGCGACAAACCACCTCTCCATCGCCATCGCCTCCCCGTAGTTGAGGTCTCTCCTCGTCACCCTCACCCAGACTACTCGAAAACCCAAGCCCTACCCACTAAAGTTACCACCCCGCCCTAAAAACATCACCCAACCCCCAAAACTCCCTCCCGGTGGGGTGATAGTTTTAGGGTGGGGGTGATAACTTAAATGGGTGGGGCATGTCACTTGACGGGTGGAGATGGTGTTTGATGAGGCTGGACTCTGTAGGAAAAAGGCCGCCGACCTCTGCAGTTAGGGAGCCATCGGCGGTGATGGATTGTGATAGTGGTTGTGGTGGTTGGTCGCTTTTGTGGTCGGTGTGGGGTTGTTAATTGGATTGGACTATTTCACTGTCATTTTCTTACCTATACTATACCAAACAACTAAGTTAGAAAAAGGGTATCCCATTCCTTCCCCTTGAGACCCTTTCTTATCCTATTCTCTTACCCCTTCGCCAACCAAACACCCCTTAGTTTAATTATTTGGGTGAGGAGAAGGTTAGAGGAGGTCAAAACAAGAAGGTAGATACTACAGAGTATCTCCCTCAATCATTTTAATTGTCCCTTTTTCCCCACAAAAAAGAACATACATCGGATGTACTACATCAAATTTAAGTTTTTGAGCTAATATGTATTTTTTTTTAGCTTTTCAATGTTTATAGGTCACCTTTTAATTTTTTTGCCATCAAAACTCAAATTAATTGAGTAAATATGTAATGTTTTTGAGTTATATTATAGTTTTTTGAGCTTAATGTTTAAGTAAACTAACTCATAAACTTTGTAGTATAACTCATAATCTTTAAAGTAAAACTCAAAAACTTTTTCATAAAGCTCATAAATTACACAACTGGTGGTATTACCTCAGATATATAATCTACTTACGGCTTTTTCCCTATTAATACTAACTGATCCCAAAACAATGGTCCCCTTTCTAAATTTAGTAAGAAAGTTAGGTGAACCCCAATATTACCCTTGGATATTAAACTACCACTCCTTAGATCACAATAGAATTGTTCCCATTTACTCTGTATCAAAACGTAGAGATGTCTTTTTACCACTTTTCCTAAAATCATTCCGAAAAAGGAAATGGGGAAAATAAAAAGTGAAATGGGGGAGTATTACTTAGGGAAGGGTATCGTGACGCCATATTCTGTAAACAAAAAGCTAGTGCTCATTTCCTCCACAAAACAGAAAAAAAAAAAAAAACAAAAAAAAAACAGTGGTCATATACACTGGCATCCAACGAGCAAGTAACGTATATAAAGAACAGTGATCTATAAAATTCAAGAAATCTCACGTTTGATCTTTCCAGATTTGGTCTTGCTTCAACACTGGCAATATAAGTGTTGCATTCAGAATTTTTGCCACAGCAACAGCATTGCAGATCTGCATATAAACCAATATATGCCTTAATTTGAACAGGCCGTTTAGATGGATTACTAGATAAAATAATCCTATCTGATTCTTTTTCTGGTCTCTCCTCCTCTGAAAAGTTTAGTATTGACATTACAAAACATAAAATAGAAGTAAAACAAGAACCATACGGCAATTCTTTGCTGATTTAGACCACCTTCAGCGTGAATAAATATGTACCCATTTGTTTCGTTCTCACCAGGAATATCTGAGAGCATTAAAAGACATACAGATAAATTGAACAGAAACAGAAGTAGGGCGATAAAAAACATAGATGATGCAGACTGCCAAAATCTAACAAACTTTTTAAAGACTTTCAAAGCTTTGAATGTATAATAAAAATGTAAACACTGAACAGAAAAAATGACACTGGCATGCTGTATCTATTTTCTAATTGTTAACCTGACATGCCATTACTGCGACGCTCAGCACAAGGTTTCCAAGATGTGAAGGCTGCATGCGGATTCTCCCAGAGTGAAGGTGTTTCTTTGACCTGGAATTGAATAAAAATTGTGTTTACAGTTTGCCAGGCAAAACAGTAAATACATAAAGAAAACTGCATCATATTTGAGATCCTGCAAAAGCTTACCCGCGGACAATGTAGAGTGATGCCATCCTTCTTGCACAAGTAAGGTGCATTCTGACAAAAACCAGTAAAATATTGCGTCAAACTTCGCAATCTAAAGCGTATCAAGATTTCTAATTTCTTAAAAATTAGTTCATCATGCACTTTTTAATATACGGATACACCAACATAATTCTCATCAAATATAAGCACCCAAATCTCCAAAAACAAGATGCGGACTAATCTAGCTTTAAAATTTACATCAATGGAAAAGGCGGGAATTGATTCCATTTCCAACGGAACCAAAGACACATTACTCATTGGTTTTGGATTATGATGGGGAAAAAAATACCTAACTAAAGTGGTTGTGCTTTTTTCTATTGTGAAGTAGCAAGTCTTTGGATGCAGTTTTCGACACAATTTTCATCTTCATCATGGTTCATTGAGTAACAATCTCTTTGTGTTAACCAAGGGGTAAGGCTGCATACATCCATGCAATTTGCGGGAGTCGTTGAGGCAGTAGGGTAATGTTATTGTTGTTGCAAAAGTTGGGAACTTCAAAAGGCCATCATATGATTTCCATAGTTTGTGAGTCTTGTGACTAAGTTTTCTCTACCCGCTAAAATTTATCAGCTTCATTCTATATTTATCTTCCTAATTTCTATTTCCGGATGATTTAAGATATACCCCTCCGTCCCGATCATTTGTTTATCTTTTGTATTTTCGGGTGTCTAATTCATCTGTTTACCTTTCTATATTATGCATGCTTCCAATGGGTAATTTGTTAATACAATTCCAATATTGTCCACTTGACATGGAACACCACTACCTACAAATTGTCCCCTCCCTCCCTCTCCTTGGTCTTTGTGCAAAAAGTAAAGGTAACCAAATGACCGCGGGACGGAGGGAGTATGAAAATAGAAAGGGACCATTAAGTTGTGAGGATTGAAAAAGGGAAAAGGGGAGCAATTTTCAAGATTCAACATAGAAGTAAGTAATTTAGATATTAACTCACTAACTAAAATCAGATTATATTCATAACTAAACAATTAATGATAACCTCACCAACCGAAAATGCGGAAAACAGCGAGAAAACAATAAATGAAATTAAGAATATTACCGAAAAGCCATAAAAAAAAAAAAAATGGAAATTGAATTACCAGACGACTAATAAGAGAAGAAACAGAAACAAAAGCCGCAACAACGAGAGCGATGATTAAGACAAGGGAGAGTTTAGTAGGAGATGTAGATGAAGTTCTAGGATCTTCGTAGAATAAATGATGCCAATAAAAAGGGCGGTTATCTCGTGGGTATCTCACGTCTTCCTCGTTGTCGGTGGATATTAGCGGGGATACGTCGTCGTTTTGTTGAGGGTGTTTGCGTGGGGAAGAGGATGGCCGGCTGCCGATTGAGGAGGAGGAGGAGTGACGGAGCTCTCTCAGCTCGGCGGACATGATCTTTGTGTTTGAACAAGGATGACACTCACACTCTTGTGCTTTTTGGACGAGTGTCCTTCATTTTCAAGCTAAGGAATTCATTCGAGTGGAACATCACCACGTCACCACGCATACAACTCATTCGGTATTTAGACCCGGTAAATATATGGGTCAATTGTGTCAAGTACTGGTTAGTTTAGTTCCAGTTCGAGTTTGAGTTGGGTCATTTCTATAATATATACATTTACGCTTGATCAGATAGAGATAGAGTCCAGTCAACTTGAATTGCGGGATAAAAGCGAGTGCAGATCAAGTACAACTTGGGTTTTTCGAATCAGGTTATACGGACGCGTATGTTTTGTTAGGTCCCTTTAAGTTGGGTTGTTCAGGTTAAATATATTTTCGGTAAATTAATGGTTCATATGAACTATTTCAATGTAACACTCAGCTTCTTTTGGGGGTCTTCGAGAGCACACGGCCAGTCACTCGGCCGAGTAGTGGCACTCGTCCAAATGGCAAATTCACTCAACCGAGTAGCGACACTTAGCCGAGTAATCCGCGAGGTAATCGGGATTGAGGGAATCATTTCTTATTTCTTATTTCTATCTTCCATACTCTCTTGGAACCCTATGTTGGCAATTTTCCCAATCATTTGTCACACATCTCTTCATTTTTAGCCTTTTGTAAGGCATGAGTCGGAAAAGGGTGACAAGACTCGAAGAGCTGAACTTGAGTGCGATTAGGATTCGATCATTCCTGATGTGGTAAGCCTTTATGAGAATTTAAAATTTAATTAAATGAAGATAATACTATTTAGTAGAAATGATATGTGATATATGTACATAAATGGTGTAGATGAAGGATTTGGTGTATTATGCGATTACATTCATGATGCGATTGTGTGGCTGCTAGAGGTAGGATCTCCCTACTCAGTTGACATGTATATGATTGATTGTTGTTGCGATATGATATGGTTGTGACATGTGCTTACTATGTTGTTTGGAGTGGTGTTGGTGGTGATGGTGTGGTGGTTGTGTTTATGGAGCAGTTGTGGGTTGCCTCATGATATTTCATTGTTACTCCGATGTTAACATAGATTGTTCATTGTTACCCCATTGTCCCATTGGACTATTCATTGTTATTACTCCGTTATTGTTACCCTATATTACTCAATGTCACTCTTATGCTACTCTTATAGTAGTAAACTCATCATCCCCAATTCAGTCGAAAACGGTGTGTCTCTCTGTAAAAATTTCCCTCTTACTTCTCTCTAAAAGAACCCCAAAAACCTACCCTTGTTCCGCTGCCACCCATTCCCCCCGCCCCCCCTCTTCTCCTACCCTTTCGCTGGAGATGGATCCCCCTTAGGCCCTTCTCCGGCGATCGATCACATCTCCGGTGTTTGTCTTACCTTCCAATTTTGACCACTCTTTATTCTGTTTTGTCTTTCCATTTCCATTTTCGTCCCATCATTGTTCTTTGGTGCTTATTTCGATTCCCACGCCGGTCTTCTTTCTTCGTTCATCTCGATCTGTGTTCCAGTCGTCCTTTCGGCTTGCATGCAGCCCGGGAGTGTGTCCCCGGTCCCTCGCCCCTTCCCCGACCCTCGGTAAGGCTAAGGCTATCATTGGGTCAGTCTTCCGTCTATCCTTGATGGGTATAACCCATCCTTTCTTTGTCATGGTGTTTTATGTGGTCTGTTTGTTGGATCAATATGGTGTTCCCTGATATGTCTAGTTTTTATATGATTGTACTCCCCAATTTAGCTCAATTTTACATGATTATTATACTTTGTTTAGTATATTTGTGAGCTAATTACGTGTTCGGGATGTATTGCTTGTGTTTGTTACATTTTGTAGGAATCTAAGCATTTAGAGGCTTTTTCCTAGCACATTAGCAAGTACCAAAGTCCACCAAGCTAATGGAAGCAAGATGGACCATGGAAGGATAGTATGGAAAATGACAAGCTCAAGCATGAAGATTTGTGAAATGGGTTGATGTACAAATGAGAAACCAAAATAAAGCCCAACTTAAGGAGTCCACACAACTGAACATAGGGATGCTCTTTGGATGCTCATGGGATGCCAAATTATGTAATTAACCGGGTAATTAAGGAGCTTAAAGACGCATTATAGGATTCCTCAAGCATTTAATCGAGTCATTAAGCAAATGTACCCGGATTAGTGAAACCCCGATCGGGGTTCCCATTCCCGGATCGGGGTTGGGGTGATGTAAGTTGCATACGTTTCAAGTCCCTCTGCCTATATAAAGGAGAGAGACTTCCACACTTAGGATCATCTTTTCTCACGCATCTTCTTACATACCTTTACACATCTCCCATAGAATTCTCTTCATAATTTAGCACAAGTTTCGAGTTTAAGAATTAATGTCTTGTTAAGTTTTCTTTAGTTCACAAACAATTGTTGGTTACATTTCAAGTTATAATTCAATCTTTCCATTCAAGTTATTTGGGTTATTTGCTCTTCATTTCCGAGTTATACTTCTCTATTGCGGTAATTCTAATTCTAGTTTTATGTTACTATTCACTTTCGTCATTTACCTTACAAGTCATTTAGTTAATCGTATCACTAGCTAATCAAGATTTCATTGTTATTTATATTAGAATTGTTAGTAGTAATTTCATTCCAACACTTAGTGTAACACATTCTATTAACAAGTTGTTTTCTTTTATAACTTTATATTCATCATGCTTATTATACCAAATGTTATTAGTTTAATTATCAACATGAGTGAGTAGTTTCATTTGTCTAGGGATTAAGGAAGCCATGCACAATTAGTAAGTTGTAAATATTAAAATAAGGATGAATTAATATTGATAAATTGTTTCTATCACATGCTTGTATTTTTTTGTTAATCTTTGTTATTTGACCAATTACATTGATTAAATTTGTTAATTCATTCTATAAGTCGAGAGGCACGGTGTGACACCCTCAAATTTGCGGAAAGAAAAAAAAAATTTAAATAAATAAAAGATGAGAATATGCTTCTAATAGGTTCACTTTAGTGAAAATCGGTACATTTTAAAACCGGAACCTACTATTAAATATATTCATCATAAGAAGGTGTCTTAAATAAAAAGTTCATAACAAAAGAAGAATAATATTATACATAAGAATTATACAAGACGGGAGACATATCTCCCGTATAAATACGGAAATAAAAGAGTGTATAATAATATACAATCTAAGAACCGAATATAGGTCCAAGGTAAATACTTCGCTCGCTAGCTCGTCAATGTACCCAATCTATGCATCACAAACCTGCCAACCGCATTAAATATAAACACGGAAGCCACAGTCAGTGGGGAGTAACTCCGAGTTCTCCCAGCCACGAAATGTCGAGTTTAATAAAACATGAATAACATAAAAGCAATGTATAGGGAAAATACAAAACCTTAACATATATGATATGCTTTTCATGTTATGAACCGATAACTAACCTATAACCTAGCTGTGAAAGCTATCATCTGAACCGATAATAACTATAACACGGGTAGGGACGCTGGTATGCTAGCTCAGAGGTTACCATTAACATGGCCATGATACACTCAAACCCTAATCAACACGTAATCATGTGAATCAGTTAACAACCGGTAATCCAAACTCTATCAACCTTAGCCGGCTTGCATCTCACCTTCTAATATTCATAGAATCATCAAACATGAAAGACCAATACGTCTAGAAACAGGCATAAGTTCTTAGTACAGTCAATAGTCGACTTCTGTAACTCGATTCTATACCACAAGGTAGGAAAACATCCTAGCCCTAGACTGATCAGACCTAGCGACAACAGCTAACCCATTCCCTGTCTCATGACCAAAAGTACATGAGAATCTCTACTAGGCGACCCCCTAAGCAGAGTTGGCTAGTACTTAAGCTGGCTCCATTCCCAAAGTGTAAGCAATTAGGCGCCATG
>JAIUZE010071941.1:0-12137 GCA_022085475.1 Heliosperma pusillum | reverse complement strand
ATCCTAGTCCTAGACTGATCAGACCTAGCGACAACAGCTATTCCATTCCCCGTCCCATGACATAACCTTCTATGAGAAACTCTACTAGGCGACCCCCTAAGCAGAGATGGCTAGTACTTAAGCTGGCTCCAGTCCCAAAATGGATAAGGCAGCCATGCCCCGACTTGGATATAAACCCACCAAGCCGAGACACAAAAGCTATCAAGCAGTGAACTCCATATGCTCGTTAAAGATAGTACGGCCTATCAATGTCATGGTCCAAGATACTCATTTAGAATTAGAATGGTCAAGACGCCATATACTCATATTTCTCTATGGGTACTTAGTCAACACGACACCAACCATATAATCAAACAGTCACGGGAAAAACTTCCTATCATGTGACTAATTGCACATAAATCATATTCAAATATCATATCGCCTCATATCTACTAAGGCTAATTCATTAATTAAATACAACCATACTTGAAGACAAATCCCCGGCCCGAGTCCCGCGACGGGTCATCAGTCAAATCGGGGCTGACTAGATCTTAGTTTGACCAAACCCGTTGGATCAAACCGGCTAGAAACAGAGTCTTTATCACATAGACATAAAAATCAACATTTTCATTTCATGTTATTTTAATAAAGCTTCTAACATGTAAATTATTAAATCTTACGTAAAACCCCGCTTGACTTAAAGGATATTAAATTAAACTACGGTCTCGTCTTATAATTTCTAACATGTGAGAAATAATAATTAAACGAAAAACCTTTTTAATTAAATATTTTACTTATTAATATTTCCCACTTGCTAAATATTACAAAACACGATAAAAATGACGATAACTCAAAAACCGTCACAAGTCCCAAAGTGGGACCCACGGGCTGAATTGGGCCGGACCCCACATGGGCCTGGATGGGCCCACGGGCCTGTTTTGGCTAAAAATGGCAGATTTTACAACTTTTACTTAAACCGTTTTCTTAATATTTCCCGCATGCTTTAACATAATTAAAACCCGTCAAAACAACAACCAAACAATCCAACATCGACACAACCCAAAAACCAAAACCCGGACCCACCCTTGACCAACCCAGACCGGCCTGGACCGGGCCTGAACCGGCCTGAACCGGCCTGGTTTGGGTCCTGTTCTCAGCCTCATTTCCGGCCACCACCACCTTTCACCCCAAATTGTTTCTTACATGTTTTAATTAATCAAACCACCATTTTAACAACCAATTTAACCATCCAACATACAACAATCATCATCATGAAGAAATCATCCAAATTCACCAAGAACACTAACATATTAGAAATTTCCTAAACAACATAAAAATCATAACTTAATAAAAATCATCAAAATTTATCAAGAACACTAAACCTATTAAAATTTCCACACAACCTAAAAATCATAACTTTATGGAAAATCATAAAAATTCATATAACATAATAAAAACAACTCCTTATCATATTACTACCAAAAATTCCATAAATCATAAAAACATGAACTAAAACAAAGATGAACCAAAAACTAAAGAAACAAAGGCTAAAGCTATGTTACTAACTAAAACCATAAAAACCATAACATGAACCAAAACAAAGCTATGTGACATTAATTCGTTGAGTAAAACGGAATTGTTACCTTAGCTAGCAAACCACTTAGCACAAAAATAATAATAAGAAGTATATAATAAGAAACCCTCCTACTAATCTTCACCCAAAATATACGAGTCTCCAAACTCGTCTTCAAAATCTTCCCCTATAAGAAATAACAAGAAAACATTATTAAAACTTAAATATAAATTTCCATAATTAAAGTGTTTGAAAATGATCTTGACGGAATTGAAAATAAAACATACGTGAAGATGGAGAGCGAAGAGGAGAGTCTAGAAATATAAATTAGGATGGATTTAATTAAGAAACGAAGATTTTATGAAGGTTTTGCTCAAGAACGATGAAGAACAAATGATGAACGATGAAGAACACGAAGAACGATTAAATAAAGTGATGTTTTGATCTTAATTTGATTTGTTGTAAAATGAAAAGTTGTTTGTGAGTAATGTGGGGTGTGTGTGCCGTGTAAATATAGGCAAATAAGGATGTCGGGGTTTGAAATTGTTGTTACGTAATTGACTCGCGTTTAATAATTATTTTACGGTAAACGATTAAATATAATTAACGATAAAGTTAATTACAATAAATATCAAGATATTATGTTATTAATAATCAAAAGAAAGACAAATATCTAGTCCTATTAGAGGACTTATGAGCCGTGTGGAATGATGAGAAGACGGATCTGATTTCGAGCGTTTTGCGTAATTTTCGTTAACTTATCGATAAAGTGAAATAATATCTAGATATTATGATATATTAATCAAAAGAAATGAAAATATCAAGGTCTATTAGAGGAGAGGAGAGCCGTGTGGGTAAGGTGATCATCGGGTCTGTTTTTGCTCGATTTGCGTAATTTTCGTTAACTGATCGATAAAGTAAATAAATATCTAGATATTATTATTAGTTTAATCAAAAGAATTAAAATATCTAATGTGAGTGGAAAACGATGACCTGGGCGCGTGACTCATGCCAAAGTCGAGTTTCGGTTTCGTTTCGCGCTTTACGATGAGTCGGGAATAGTTAAATAACGTTCGGTTAAAACCGTACACGTTATTCTTTAAATTCCGAATAAATTCAAAATAATTATATTAAATTATGATAAATCTTAATAAATCCAAATAAAAATAAATCAAAAATATTATTTTTTTAAATAAAATTTCGGTCTTCAAACTTATGAGACGAGTCGGGAAAAGTCAACGGAAGTCAAAGTTGACTGAAAAGTCTAGAAAAGTCGAAGATGACTTAAAAGTCAAGAAAAGTTTATGACGACTTAAAAGTCAAGAAAAAGTCAATGACGACTTTAAAAAGTCAAGGAAAAGTCAAAGACGACTTTTGTCAAGAAAAGTCAAAGATGACTAAAAACAGTCTGTTTCATGAAATCTCTCAGAAATTACCAATACGACATCGGAATTTTGTCAAAATAAACTTGGAGACAAACTTCATTTTGAAAAACTTAAGTTCTACTGAAAAGTGTTAGTAAATATTTTTACTAGAAAAATCGGGTATTTTTCGGGTCGTTACAATCACCCCTCCTTTTAAAAAGTTTCGTCCTCGAAACTTAGAAGAAGGAACGTAACATATATGTAGGTCTATTGCAAAACTGTTAAAAATATACTTGTAATATAAATATAGGATCTTATCAATGGAACGGAAGGTTCTCGTCGGCCGTTAAGAACATCGACGTCCCAAGTCAAAGACTTAAAAATATACATTTTTGCATCAATAAATTAGAAAACTAGTTATCGAACGTCTCCAATAACAAGTCTCCACACTCCTTGACGGTAAAATACTTGAAATCATAAAACATTTCTAAAAGCTTTTAATTTTTTATTCAACAAATTCTATAGTAAAAGTAATAACACTACTATCTATACCTAAAACTTCTAACTAAAGCTTCTAATATCCTATCTATACGAGATGACAATTGATAGAAGAAACGAAATATTCGAAAGAATAAATCGAATAGAAAGAAGAAAGAAAGAAGGAAAGAATAAAGAAAACGAAGGATGAACCCCAATACTATCTTCCCTCTATGAAAATTCTAATGTCGATAGTAACTCGACAATACTAACTGTACAAGTAAACTAGTCCTCAAGGGAGTGCAATATATCCTCAACATTTCAATCATCGGATTCCTACCAAAATATTTCATAAGCATGCCACATCGAGTAGCAATTCCCAATTATTCCAATTCAATTAAAATCTGCTAAGGTCCATCGAAACTATTATTGGAAATCACCATCAAAAATATTTATAATTAAGGAAACAAAACCGCTAACAACCACAGAGTAAAGGACTTACTATGAAATCCTTTAATCCAATTTATTCCAAAAATTCATTACCTCAACTTATTTACAATGAATCCTCTCATCCTCCAAAGTTGAATCTCGAAACCTCAAAGAGATTAGTCACACAAAACTCGATTCACTTCACGTTTGCCAGACATAGGGCAATGTGACCGTAATTAATTTATTTATCTCTTCCAAACTCTCAATACATCAGTTTTCGCTTATGTCGATATTCCTCAAGTTGTGTCATCAAATCCAAATTCCACAAAGTATTGATTCCCGTTAGGGTCAAACCTTTAACGACAACAAATTCTCAAGTAACATTAAAATCACTCA
Source organism: Heliosperma pusillum (assembly GCA_022085475.1). Lineage (NCBI taxonomy): Eukaryota > Viridiplantae > Streptophyta > Magnoliopsida > Caryophyllales > Caryophyllaceae > Heliosperma > Heliosperma pusillum. The sequence goes on along the minus strand of JAIUZE010071941.1, from coordinate 7,919 downwards.
ATTTTCTAACCACAACTACAACTATTATTAAGCTTATTTCGATCCTCCAAAGATATTGCAACTTCAAGCTTTTATATTTTACAACCACTAGGATAGTTCCTTCCTAAACCTATTCTCCATTTTCCATAATCATTTAAACTCGAAACTAGCTCCATAGGACGGTTAGATATCATATTCGAAACTCCTTCAAAACACCTCTACTAACCCTTACGATAACTAGAAGGACTACCTCTCCCGAGAGTAGGGATAAAAGAACATGATACAAGGAACATTAGGAAGCATTATTACAGATTAAGATAAGATGAAAAAGGCGAAGGCGAAAAAAGGAAAACGAGGCTGAGGAAGAGACAAAGAAGCTCCTGTATCTAATAAAATTAAACACGGATTTCATAAATTGAAACGTACCAGTCACCAGGTCTGGTTGAGCATCGGCCTCAGCGCGGCTCATGACGAAAATTCGACCCTTCGGTCTCCCAGATGTAGCTGGTGTAGAAGCTATCATCTTCCTATCAGAACATACAAATGACTTGTGTCCCGGCTTCAGACAAGTAAAGCATACAATTGGCTTGTTGAAACAGCCAACACCTGGATGCATAGGCATCTTGCACGCAAAACAGGTACGAACCTTAGGATCGTTGTTGTTGCTCGGGACAAATGGACGGTTTGTCGGATTTGCCTGTCCACTCTGAAAGTTCCTCCTCTTGTTTGGAAAAGAAGGAGAAAAGGAAGGTCGGGAAGTAGGATATAGAGGTCTCTTGCCAAAGGCATTAGGAGCTACAAACGAAGTACGGGCCTCCTCGGCAATCTCCCGAATAGAACTCTCCGCCCATAAAGCATCATTGTAAATCGAGACAAAAGAATTAGAACCCCTACTTATCTTCCCCTTCACCTGAGGAGATAGCTTTCCTAAGTAAAAGAAAGCTTTGTCCTCCTCCCTAGAAATAAGTCGAGTGGCATAATGAGCCAACTCATTAAACTTGCTGGTGAACTCTTGAACCGAAAGAATCCCCGGTTTAAAATCAATGAACTCTTTCAACTTCTGTTGCCTTAGTTCATCCGGATAAAACCTCGTCTCCAATAGTTCCCGGAAACGAGTCCACCCGAAATTAGGCTCCAACTTCGCAGTAGTACCAGAAAGAGTCCACCACTGATCCGCTTCCCTCACTAAGAAGTGAGAAGCAAGACGGACCTTATCCTCTTCAAGGACATCATACAAAGCAAAATTCTTCTCCATTTCCCGTAACCACTCAGAAAGTTTGACGGGATCAACTTCGCCATCGTAGGTTTTGGCTTGGCTCCTCGATAGCTGTGAAGCAATCCACGTACAACTCCCGTGTCTCTCACGGTCAGGAATAGGAGTAGGAACCGGATTTGCCTGCTGGTTTTGCTGGTTTTGCTGGTTTTGGATAATAACGGTAAGAGCTGCTAAAATAGTGTTGTCAATCCTCGGAGGCATCTTTGCAACATAAAACACAGATTAGTACTTATCATTTAGCAAGAACAAAGAGACTACAACATAAATCCTAATCTCCCCATCTTACCCTTCTATCTCACGGTTTATTATTTTATTAAGGTCAAGTTATTTATGCAAGGGTACACAAACGTGCGTCGGGAGCAAAAATGCTCTGATACCAACTGTGACACCCTCAAATTTGCGGAAAGAAAAAAATATTTAAATACATAAACAAGGGTGTCATAAATAAAAAGGGTCATTACAAAACGGAAATAATATTATACAAAAGAAATATACAAGACGGGAGACATATCTCCCGTATAACTACGGAAATAAAAGAGTGTCTAATAATATACAATCTAAGAACCGAATATAGGTCCAAGGTAAATACTTCGCTCGCTAGCTCGTCAATGTACCCCAAATATGCATCACCACCTGTTCGACCGCATTAAATATAAACACGGAAGCCACAGTCAGTGGGGAGTAACTCCGAGTTCTCCCAGCCACGAAATGTCGAGTTTAATTAAACATGAATAACATAAAAGCAATGTACATGGAAAATACAAAACCTTAACATATATGATATGCTTTTCATGTTATGAAAAAATTAACTAACATATAACCTAGCATATGAAAGCTATCATGTGAATCCGATAATAAACTATAACACGAGGTAGGGAAGCTGGTATGCTAGCTCAGAGGTTACCGTTAACATGGCCATGATACACTCAAACCCTAATCAACACGTAATCATATGAATCAGTTAACAATCGGTAATCCAAACTCTATCAATCCTAGCCGGCTTGCATCTCACCTTCTAGAACTCATAGAATCATACATACATGAAAGACCAATCCTTCTACAAACAGGCATAAGTTCTTAGCACAGTCAATAGTCGACTTCTGTAACTCGAGGCTATACCACAAGGTAGGAAAAACATCCTAGTCCTAGACTGATCAGACCTAGCGACAACAGCTATTCCGTTCCCCGTCCCATGACATAACCGTCTATGAGAAACTCTACTAGGCGACCCCCTAAGCAGAGATGGCTAGTACTTAAGCTGGCTCCCTTCCCAAAGCGGAACTCTTAGGATGCCATGCCCCCGACTTGGTATCAAAAGGCCCAGGCCAGGGACACAAAAGCTATCGACGGTGAACATATACTCGTTAAAGACAGTACCTGCCTATCAATGTCATGGTCCAAGCTACTCATTTAGAATTAGAATGGTCAAGACGCCATATCTTCATAATTCTCTATGGGTACTTAGTCAACACGACACCAACCATAAAATAAAACAGTCACGGGAAAACATCCTATCATGTGACTATTTGCATATCAATAATAATCAAATATCATATCGCCTCATATCTACTAAGGCTAATTCAATAATTAAATAAAACCTTACTTGAAGACAAATCCCCGACCCGAGTCCCGAGACGGGTCATCAGTCAAAACGGGGCTGACTAGATCTTAGTTTGACCAAACCCGTTTGGTCAAACCGGCTAGAAACAGAGTCTTTATCACAGAGACATAAAATCAACATATTCATTACATGTTATATTATTAAAACTTCTAACATGTGAATTATTAAATTTTACTAAAACCCGCTTGACTTAAAGGATATAAATTTAAACTACGATCTCGTATTATAATTTCTAACATGTGAGAAATAATAACTTTATGACAAACCTTTTTAATTAAATATTTTACTTATTAATATTTCCCACTTGCTAAATATTACAAAACACGATAAAAATGACGATAACTCAAAAACCGTTACAAGTCCCAAGGTGGGACCCACGGGCTGAGTTGGGCCGGACCCCACATGGGCCTGAACTGGGCCCCACGGGCCTAAATGGGCTGTTTTGGCAGATTTTTCACTTTTTACAAAAACCGTTTTCTTAATTATTTCCCGCATGCTTAACTTAATTAAAACCCGTCAAAACAACAACATAACAATCAAACATCGACACAACCCAAAGACCAAAACCCGGACCCACCAAGGACCAACCCAGACCGGTCTGAACCGGCCTGGACCGGCCGGTCTGGTCCGGTTCACCACCACCACTATTTCCGGCCACCACCAAACAACCACCACAAATTCCCAATTAATTCTAATATGTTTTTAATTAACAACATCCATTTTTAAACAATCAAAACAACCATCAATCATACAAAAATCATGATTATGAAGAATCATCCAAATTCATCAAGAACAACCAAAATGTTATAAATTCATAAAACACCATAATAACCACTACTTAACATGTTACTAATAAAAGAATAAAAATCATAATAATATGAACAAAAACTAAAGATGAACCAAAACTAAGGAAAAGAAAAACCAAAGGTATGTAACATATATCCGTCGAGTAACTCGGGAATCGTTACCTTAGCTAGCAAATTAAGTAGCCCAAGAATAATTAAGAACTAAGAACTAAGAAACCCGTCTTCTAGTCTTCTCCTAAGATATACGAGTCACCAAACTCGTCTTCAAAATCTTCCCCTATAAGAAATGACAAGAAAACATTATTAGAACTTAAAATATGATTTTCCATAATTAAAGTCTTGAAAACGATTTTGACGGAATTGAAATAAAACCGTACGGGAAGATGAGGAGCGAAGAGGAGAGTCTAGAAATATAAATTAGGATGGATTTAATTAAGAAATGAAGATTTTATGGAGGTTTTGCTCAAGAACGATGAAGAACAAATGATGAACGACGAAGAACACGAAGAACGATCAAATAAAGTGATGTTTTGATCTTAATTTGATTTGTTGTAAAATGAAAAGTTGTTTGTGAGTAATGTGGTGTTGGGTGAGCCGTGTAGTTATAGGCAAATAAGGATGTCGAGTTTTGAAATTGTTGTTACGTAATTGACTCGCGTTTACTAATTATTTTACGGTAAACGATTTAATATAATTAACGATAAAGTTAATTACACTAAATATCAAGATATTATGTTATTAATAATCAAAAGAAAGACAAATATCTAGTCCTATTAGAGGACTTATGAGCCGTGTGAAATGATGAGAAGACGGATCTGATTTCGATCGTTTTGCGTAATTTTCGTTAACTGATCGATAAAGTGAAATAATATCTAGATATTATGATATATTAATCAAAAGAAATGAAAATATCAAGTCTATTAGAGGAGAGGAAAGGAGAAGAGAGCCGTGTGAGTTTGTGGCTTGTCGGGTCTGATTTTTCTCGATTTGCGTAATCTCCGTTGACGGATCGATAAAGTAACAAATATCTAAGATATTTGTATTAGTTTAATCGAATCAATTAAAATATCCTATTGTGAGTGGAAAACGATGACATGGGCGTGTGACTCATGCCAAAGTCGAGTTTCGATTTTGTTGCGCGTTTTACGATGAGTCGGGAATAGTTAAATGACGTTCGGTTAAAACCGTAAACGTTATTCTTTAAATTCCGAATAAATTCAAAATAATCATATTAAATTATGATAAATCTTAATAAATCTAAATAAAAATAAATCAAAAATATTATTTTTTTAAATAAAATTTCGGTCTTCATACTTATGAGACGAGTCGGGAGGGGAAAAGTCAACGGAAGTCAAAGTTGACTGAAAAGTCGAGAAAAGTCGAAGATGACTACTTAAAAGTCAAGAAAAGTTTAGGACGACTTAAAAGTCAAGAAAAAGTCAATGACGACTTTAAAAAAGTCAAGGAAAAGTCAAAGACGACTTTTGTCAAGAAAAGTCAAAGATGACTAAAAAACGGTCTTTTCATGAAAATCCCTCAAAAATTCCAAATACGAACGCGGAATTTCAAAATAAGACTCGGAACAAAAATTCCTATTTTAAAAACTTAAGTTCTACTGAAAAGTGTTAGTAAATATTTTTACTAGAAAAATCGGGTATATTTCGGGTTGTTACACCTTCCCCTTACGAAGATCCCAATCATATATAGCCACATACATTTCTCACAAAACAACACAACCATGGCGAACATTATTCGCTTATATAATCCATCCAACTTACTCCCTAACACGACACTTCCTTACACATATGCAACATATGAAACAACTTAGTACACAAAAATAAATTGACAAAACAAGTACACAATTCACCCGCGGTGGCGAAGCCACTCGGTCAAATACAACACACTCGATCGAATACTAGACACTCGGTCTTGTACACTTTGTACTCGATCGAGTACAACGGTCGAGTACACGACCCTGTAACCATCCAGACGCAAAAATTTAAGACACGCGGTGCACTCGGTCGAGTACCCTGCACTTTGTCGAGTACCTAATGCACTCGGTCGAGTGTGGCGGATTTCTCAGCACTGACCAGTTTTTGTAAAACGGGCATATCTCCCTCAATTCTAAGTCGATTTCGGCTCATGACCTACCGTTAGAACCGTAAAAAAACAAGCTATCATACCCACTTGAAACTACATCAATATCATTTCTATAACTCAAGTTAAAAAAGTTTAAAGACAGACGTTCCAAAATCGAACTTCATATAAATCAAATTTTTGTTACAGAACAAATTTACCACTCATCAACGTAACTTATATCACATAAAAGACCATAATTCACAACCATTTACTTTTTCTATCATCTCAACATATCAATATGTATCGACTCAAACCATACTCCCTTCATGCCAATTATTTCACGTAACATTCTTATGCTTATAACATACGTTCCACTAATCACATTCATACATGCATATTACATTTCATATATGCTTCACATATCGTTACACATTCCCTACGCATCATGTTTATTACTATGAACACATCTTTCATGTCTATCATCACCCCGTTCACACATCTTTCATTCCATGAATGCTTAACATACATCATAGTATCATACTCAAGTTCATATCTCATCTCCACCCCACACCATTCTCAACAATTAACATAATAATCACATGTAACTCATATATACACATTTGATATCATTTTCTCATACTTGAACACAACTATTCAATTCATATTCCTTCACACATACCACATAATCTCATCTAACACATACTAACATACTTGTTAACAATCACATATTTTCATGCCAAAATCATCACCATTCATACATTATTCCTTTCATACATGCTCAATATCATATTTCATGCCAACATTCAACATCGTTTAACACATTACATTTCGTTCATGCTCATCATCATGCCATCATGTTTCATGTACATCATATAGTCATACCACATCTTATGTGGTTCACATATCATCACACCATTCATATCATTCTCATGTGATACACACATGATCCAATTCATCACCCCACCCTATTCTGCATCCATCTCCATTTCACATATTCTCAACATGAAACATATTAACAACATCAAATACACATAACACCCCGACACTTCCCATATTGACCAAGTAAGAGTTATAGGGGCAAGAATGGGATTTTTGGACGTCCCCCGAATCTTTGCGGTAGCTCCCTATGACTCCTACTCGGGTTCATGTTATTAGACACTCATAACTCATTTGGCTAATTGTTTTTAGGTTCCAAAATCGATCGCTCTGCTACCACTTTGTAACACCCCATACACCAAGGTGCCTTACAAGACCCCCTTAGCACATGGGAGTGCTACCATCTCGGTTGCCCGAGATATTATATATTAATTCAAGCGATAAAGGAAACAATACTTTAATAACAGATGTTTAGATGTCAAATACATGAACTCAAAACAGATGGCATACCATCTAACCAATAATCCAAATACCACAAATGATAATAGACTATTAAATAATCAAACAATGTTCAAGACTCCAAGACTGATAAGCGGAAGCTAAGATACAACATGGTGATCCCATCCTCATCCCAACGCAGCGCTGTAGATTACATGTGATCACCTGCTCACCATTCCCCAATGGATCACAACAGCTTTGTAAAACAATACGGGGTCAGTATTCGCATATACCGACCAATGTACAAGATAAGCACAACGGAAAGAGAAACCAGAGGGCCACCGCAGCGGTTACCTCACTAGACTCAGGTTACCAGCCTGCTCAACAAATCCACCTATTGACCCTGGACCATAGCCACAGGCGTCAAACTTCCATCTCGCCATAGCAAGATAAATCCGGATCTTTAATGTGCACATACCCTACATTGCAGGATAACCACGGGGCAAACTCGGGGCGTGACCTGTTTCCCAACAGGATTACCAAACCATAGTAACCATAGTAACAATCAACAACAACTCCCCAATCTCCATCATCATCACAACAGTGACCAACAACATCCATCACATATCAAATATCACCTATAACGAATCAAAAATCTTATGCCATCAATTAGCATCAACAAATACTGAGTAGGAAACCCTACCTTATACCAAATTCCGATTAGCAAAGCAAACAATCAATGTCAAAAGCGTTTTTCCACGAAGTCCCCTCCTATACAAACATAATCATGCAATCAACATCACAATCCCCTTTCCTCCAATTCAATTAGGGTTACAAAGCAATA
>JAIUZE010071940.1:0-28313 GCA_022085475.1 Heliosperma pusillum | reverse complement strand
TATGTTAGTTAATTGTTTCATAACATGAAAGCATATCGTATATGTTAAGGTTTAGTATTTTCCATATACATCTCTTTTATGTTATTCATGTTTTATTAAACTCGACATTTCGTGGCTGGGAGAACTCGGAGTTACTCCCCACTGACTGTGGCTTCCGTGTTTATATTTAATGCGGTTGGCAGGTTTGTGATGCATACTTGGGTACATTGACGAGCTAGCGAGCGAAGTATTTTACCTTGGACCTATATTCGGTTCTTTAGGATTGTATATTATTATACACTCTTTTATTTCCGTATTTTATACGGGAGATATGTCTCCCGTTTTAGATATTTCTTATGTATAATATTATTTCTTTTTGTTATGAACCTTGTTTGTTTAAGACACCTTCCTTATGATGAATATATTTAATAGTAGGTTCCGGTTTTAAAATTTACCGATTTTCACTAAAGCGAACCTATTAGAAACGTATTCTCATCTTTTAGTTAAATAAATTTTTTTCTTTCCGCAAATTTGAGGGTGTCACATATTAGTTCATGTTATCACTTGTGTTTTCTAGTCAAAAACTAAGTGATTAGTTTGGGTTTTCTCTTGGGTGCATCTTAAAGGAGATCTTCTAACTTGAAGATTACAAGGAGGATCATCTATTTCTTTCTAGCACAAGATCAACAAGAAAGGTGTTTCTTGTTGTGCCCATATAAACCGAAATTTCCCAATGTAAAGAAATTTCTTCATACTTTTTATTATGCATTTTAATTTGCATGCATGTTACATAGATCTTTATTAAACACTAAATTAACAAGTAATTTAGTAACTAATTAGAGGAGTCTAATTAGGGTCTATGAACTTTCATGTGGTATCAGAGCTAGCTTGTACCATGCATGTTGATTTTGAGCATTAAAATCGGGTTATACGATAACTTGAGTAAAATCGAAAATTGATGTTAAAAATGGTTTTCACAAAAGTTTTTGATTTGCATGCATATCTACTGACCTCAAAATGTTTGTGGTCAAATTTGGTGACTTTACGAATTAATTTGCTATTTATTATGATTTATGGCCTTTAAAACCGAGTTAACATGCGGTTTTATGTTAAAAGTTAACTAAAAATAGTTGCATGTTGAATCTGCCCTCAAATTTTTAATATGTTCTCACATGCATGGTGTACATATTGTATATAAAGTTTCGTGACATTTGGTCATGTATTGCATGGTTATTGATTTTTATTGGATAAAAATCTATTTAAAGGAGTTATTTTGTTCTTAAAATTGAAACGAGACTTTCTGGAGTTCAAACTTTTTTTATACATTTTACAATATTATTTATATCAGTCTGGTAAAATTTGAAAATTTGTTTCATCATTTTACTATTTTAGTTGGTTTTTATTTGATAAAAACCGATTCTTATAAAGCTATTTGTTCATTAAATCATTTCAAATTTTTTGGGCAAATGTTTTTTGTTCTTGAGGTTCCTGGAAGTGTTCCAGTATGTACAAATATTTTTGTTTCAATTTTTAATGATTTTTCATTTTATTGTGGGTTTAATTCATAAAAGTTATGAATAAACCACTTTAAATAGCAAATGCGATCAAATCAAACTAATTAAATACAAATGAAATTAGTAGGGACTAATTTTGAGTTCTAAATCAGTTTAGATAATTAGTTTGAGCTTAAATACGATTTAAGTGTTGATTATTTATTTTTAGTAGATAAAATCGATAAAATTCGTAAAAAAAATCGAGCTAGAATGAACATGACAAGTGTTGAGGGTGATTTTGGCATGATTTTACATATTTTTTATTTATGTTGTTGAATGAATGAATGTCATTTATTTATTTTATTGCAAGTTGTACCTAGTATGGCCTAGATTATTTTAATCGGTATTACCCGTAATGTAAGGGAATACCGATTCGGTTGTAATTCATTGCGATTTCGTATCGCCGTTTTATAATAATTAATAATTTCATTTTATAGATCAAATGTATAATAGGAATTTGCTATGTATTCATTTGTTTTTTTGTAATTATTTATTGTGAAGACGGTGATTCCCAAAGTCGGTGTTCCAAAAGACGGTGCCATATTGGAAGGCGTTCCATGAAGAGGCAAGGGACCAAGGAGTTGGTTTCCGATTTGTAATCATCTAGTTAATTAGATTAGCTAGGTGGCCATACTAGGATTTAATTTGATTGCTTGCTTTATTTTTCCGCACATGCCAAAATCACCAACATGCATTTTATTTATCGATTGTCAATTCAACGTTATTCAAAATTCACTGACTTAGTTCACTTATAGGGAATTAATAACTAAAATTGACAAGACCTCTCACATAACTTAAAAAGGAATTGCGATTTAGCCTTACCAATTGAAGCACCTATGAATCCCGTGTTCATTAGGACAACCACAACGTGGACCTTTTTACCTCGGGTAAGTAGGGTAATACGATCACATACCTAAATTGGGTTGGACTCAACAAGATAAGCCTTATCTTGGGACTAGGAGATGGGTTTAGTTGAAATCCGTCGACCGAGAGTTCTAGGAGTAGAATTAGTCAAAAGTTGACTTACCGTCTTTTACATAAAAGTTGCATAACATGTTCTTTTGTCTAAAATGCGGGTCTCGGAATCGCTTATATAATTTCGTGAGGGGTCATTATATGAGTGACTTGTTTAAATTGGTTATACAAGTAAAATTGATTAAAACAATGAATGTTAATATTTCTTAATTTTGTTGTAGTTATTCATAATTCGCAATGGCAAACAATAACAACACCGTTCAACTAGGAAAAGACTCATGGCTAAGGTCCGTTATGGACAAATGCATCTTAAAAGACGATGGAACTAATTTCGTCGAGTGGGAGCAAACGATAAAGGGCGCGGGGTTATCGGATAACGTTTTGCGCTACTTGATCGAGGCACCTCCCAATGAACTCGGCCCAAGAGCCACTAATGCGGCCAAAGCCGCCTATGAGGAATACCTTAAGGTAGCAAACGACGTCAAGATGGTCTTGATTTGGTCGATGTCCTCAAGCCTTAAGCAACAATACATCACCCTTGGAGCATATGAGATATTCTCTAGGGTGACATTGGCTTTTTCTCAATCACCCGAGATTCGCCAATACAATGCTATGACTCGGCTTTTTGAAGCCAAGCTAGAGAAGGGCCAAAAGGTTGGTCCACATGTGCTTAAGATGGTGGAACATATTGACACTCTAGATCGTCTAGGGTCAAAATTCCTAAGAAGCTAGCGGTTGGCCGCATCCTTCACTCACTTCCTCCCAAGTTTGCCCAAGCTAGGGCAAACTATAACATGCATGGCATGGATAAGAGCTTTCACGAGCTCCATGCTCTCCTTACCCAAGTCGAACGGGATATGGAAGCAAGTGAGAGTGAGCAAAAGGATGTTCTTACCATGAGATTGAAGAACTTGAAGCTAGGGGTTCAAAAGGGGAAGGGAAAAGCCAAGGCCCAATTTAAGAAGCAAGGAAAGGGAAAGGGCAAATCTATTGTAAAGGCAAGGGACATTGGAAACGCAATTGTCCCAAGTATTTGAAGGATAAGAAGGACGGATGTGTGACACCGTCAGATATAATCCTCTCTTCTCTCTATATGGTAGATATTAACTATGCTTGCACTTCCACTTGGGTATTTGATACTGGATATGGTTCTCACCTTTGTAATCACTTGCAGGGGCTGAAGGACTTGCGAGCACTAGCCAAGGGTGATGTGGACCTACGAATGGGGAATGGAGCAAGAGTTGCCGCCGTCTCCGTAGGAACTTATGTATTAACCTTAGCTAGTGGTCTTGAGTTGTATTTAAATAATTGTTATTTTGTACCCTCCTTGACTAAGAACATTATCTCCATTTCCTTACTTGACGCGGAAGGTTTCTCTTTTGTAATCATGAACAATAGTTGTTCATTTTCTTTTAATGATGTGTTTTATGGTAAAGCCATCTCTATTGGAGGTATTTATGTTCTTGATAATGTTAATGAAATATATCACGTAGAAAGCAAGAAGCTCAAATTAGGTGAACCTAATCAATCATACCTTTGGCATTGTCGTTTAGGTCATATAAACGAACGACGCATAAAGAGACTTGTTTCAACGAAACTTCTCAATCCATTTGATTACGAATCTTATGGTGAATGCGAATCTTGTCTTTTGGGCAAGATGACTCGTGCTCCTTTTACAGGAAAAGCGACACGAGCAAGTGAAGTATTAGGCCTTGTACATACCGATATATGTGGCCCAATGACTCTCCAAGCTAGAGGTGGTTACAAGTACTTCATTACTTTTACCGACGATTTGAGTAGATATGGATACGTCTACTTAATGAGGCATAAGAGTGAAGCCTTTGAAAAGTTCAAAGAGTTTCAACATGAAGTGGAAAACCAATTGAATAAGAAGATAAAAACCTTACGATCCGATCGTGGTGGTGAATATCTAAATTATGAATTTGATTCACACCTAAAAGATTGCGGTATAGTATCACAATGGACTCCTCCTGGAACACCTCAATTAAATGGGGTGTCTGAAAGGAGAAACCAAACTTTATTAGATATGGTTCGGTCGATGATGAGTCTTACAGAGCTTCCTGACTCGTTTTGGGGATTTGCCATCTTAACCGCAATATTTTCACTAAATCGTAGCCCGACTAAAGCAGCCAATAAAACTCCATATGAGATATGGAAAGGAAAGGTTCCTTATTTGTCGTTTATTAAAATTTGGGGTTGCGAGGCGTTTGTTCATGAGAAGTCTAATGACAAGCTCGCACCCAGATCCGACAAATGTCTTTTTGTAGGATATCCTAAGGAAACACGTGGATATTACTTCTACAACCGTCATGAGGACAAAGTGTTTGTGTCTCGTGATGCTGTCTTTCTAGAAAGCGATTTCGTTTCTAAAAGGCAGAGTGGGAGAAAATTTCGAACTTGACGAAGTTCGAGAGCCACAAACCGAAAATGAAGTGGAGGAAAACTTTCCCTCCACGTCTGAAACGGTTATTGTCCCTAAAAGGTCAGGTAGAATTAGTTATCAACCTGATCGTTACCTCGGATGTATCGAGGGAGATGGTGATTTATTACTTTTTGAAAGTGATGAACCCACAACCTACAAGTCGGCCGTTTGTAGTCCCAACTCCACACATTAGCTTAAGGCCATGCAATCCGAAATGGATTCTATGTACGAAAATCAAGTATAGGACTTGGTAGACTTACCTGAGAAGGTGCGACCTCTTCAGTGCAAGTGGATCTACAAGATCAAGAATGGCATAGATGGACATAATGATATCTACAAAGCTAGATTTGTGGCAAAAGGCTTCACTCAAGTTCATGGTTTACACTATGACGAAACTTTTGCCCCAGTCGCTATGCTTCGATCCATTAGGATTCTCTTAGCGGTTGCCGCATTTTATAACTATGAAATTTGGCAAATGGATGTCAAAACCGCATTCTTGAATGGGATTCTAGAAGAGGAAGTGTACATGACACAACCTGAAGGTTTTGAGGATAAATCCAACCCTAAGAAGGTATGCAAACTTAAGAGATCCATTTATGGTCTTAAGCAAGCATCAAGGAGTTGGAATCATCGCTTCGATCATGTAATTAAACAAAATGGATTCACTCGAAGTTTCGAGGAACCATGTTTATACATGAAGTTTAGTGGGAGCAAAATTACTTTCCTTATCTTGTATGTGGATGACATACTTCTCATTGGGAATGACATACCAATGCTTACTTCTACCAATGAGTGGCTTGGGAAACATTTCCAGATGAAGGATTTGGCAGAGGCACAACGCATTTTGGGTATCCAGATCTATAGAGATAGATCCAAGAGGATACTAGCATTAAGTCAAGAAGCTTATATAGATAAGATTCTTGATCGGTTCAAAATGAAAGACTCTAAGAGAGGCTTTCTTCAAATAGGTCATGGTATCACTCTGAGTAAATCCCAGAGTCCTACCGTCACCGAGGAGATTGAACGCATGAAGTTGATCCCTTATGCTTCAGCAGTTGGGTCAATCATGTATGCTATGAGGTGCACTCGCCCTGACGTCGCCTATGCTTTGAGCATGACGAGTCGTTATCAAGCCAATCCAGGTGAGAGTCACTGGATAGCCGTAAAGAACATCCTTAAGTACTTACGAAGGACTAAAGATTCGTTCTTGGTGTTTGGAGGAGAGACTGAGTTGCGTGTAAAGGGTTACACGGACGCTAGTTTCCAAACTGATAGGGATGATTTAAAATCCCAATCCGGCTATGTCTTTAGGTTGAATGGAGGAGCCGTTTGCTGGAAAAGCTTCAAGCAAAGCGTGACTGCGGATTCTACAACAGAAGCTGAGTACCTCGCGGCATCAGAGGCTGCAAAGGAAGCTGTGTGGATTCGGCAGTTCTTGGAAGGACTAGGAGTAGTCCCTACTGCCACAGATCCCATCACGATGTATTGTGATAACAGGGGGGCTATCTTTCAAGCAAAGGAGCCCAAGTCTAGTAACAAGTCTAGACATGTACTTAGGAAATACCATGTAATTAGAGATTACGTGGAGAGGAAGGAAATAGATGTATGTAAGGTTGGGACAGACGATAACATCGCTGATCCTCTAACCAAGCCTCTGACAAAGGCTAAACATGACAGTCATGTCGTCTCGATGGGATTAAGACGAGTTCCTGAATTCCTCTAGATTATGTGATATGTAATAATTGAATGTTGTATCAATGTTTACATATATGATAATTGCATTCATTGTTCGAGTTTTATATGAGCTCTGTTATTTAGTATTGACTAAATTTTATTACTTTGTTTTGTCCGAATTGGTTATAAGAAAGGTTGAACTCAATTCAAGTGAACATGATAAACTTAGTAATTGTCCCTAGTCATTTGCATAAGGTGACGTCTCGAAATGACTAGATTGTAAGTCGATCGATGGTTGGTTCAGCACCATGGGGTCATGGGGATGACTGATCGTTTACATAGACAGACTGTAGAGACACTCTGTCGGACAGTGACCATGATAGAGTCCCTTATCAAAATTGTTGAAGCCTGGTCGTGGCGGGGATTTCTATTATATTCCTATGAGTCGATTCTTTAGACTGGCGACCATTTACCTGAGTCGGGGTATTTTCCGATTGACTTTGGTTTTTGTCCTAGGTCGTGCCGTGAAAGGAGGCCGATGGGCATCTACTGGGTCATGGTGATTTGCATTATACAGTGTAAGTTGGGTCAACAGGAATTGTCCACCCACGTGGGGTATTAACATCTTCGGGCCACTCGAGGAGTAGTGACTGGAAATGCGTGGCCACGCTCGGAAGAGATCTATGGTAGATTTTCCGGTCAGACAGTTACTCTCCAGATCGAGAAAACCACTCAATTTATTTTTCCAATCGCAAGTGCGACCTGAAAGACACCTTGCGATGAGTGGGAGGATGTGACGCAAACGTGACAAGAGAATTGGTAGCACACAACTTGTCGAGACAAGTGGGAGATATTGTGGGAGTAGGAGTCCTCCGCAATAGTGTGGCTATATGCACAACTTGTATCGGACAAGTGGGAGATTGTTGGAGCAAGTGTCCTCCACAATAGTGCATTTATATTATAAATCTCATTTTGGAATATTAGTGGGATGACTAGTATTTTGATACTCCACGTCAGTTGCTTAACGTAAATCGATAACGGTCAGCTGACTAGAGTTAGACGTTATTGTCGTATGACGACGGTAATCAACTGACCCCTTTCGGTCACACCTATAGGATGAGACCCAAACAGAAATCTAATTATTTGTATACGATACATATTAATTAGTACTTTACATATATATTTGATATATGTTTAGTTACGAGAGTTATTTATTGGAAATTGAGTTACGAACTCATTCCGGATAAGTTTATTAGTCAATTATACGATAATTGCCTGAATAAATTTTACGTCTTATTTTAATACGATTAAATAAGATTTAATTTAATGATTAATAGTTAATTCATTAAATTAGTTGATGTTATGCATATACTTTGAGGTAGGTGATTAGTTAATTATATTTTAAAGGAGTGGTTAAAATAAACTAACTAGGCATGTGGGACCATATATATTGATATAATGATAAAATATCACTTAAAACGTTAAGGATTATATATTATTTATTAATTTGAGCATTGTAATGTTATATGGATCAAAGTAACCCTCTAATTACAAGATATCAATTGTTGGCGTAGGTGTCCTCCACAATAGTGCGCCACATAATAAATCTTATTATGGAATATAATTGGGATAATTATTGACTATATATATGATTAGTCAGTTGATTAACGTAAATCAATAACGGTTGGCTAACTAGAGTTTGACGTTTTTGTCGTTTGACGGCGGTGATCAACTGATCCCTTTCGGTCACACCTAAAGGATGAAATCCAAATAGTAACTAATTATTTGTATACGATACAGTTAATTAGTACATTACATATATTCGATATGTACGAGAGTTAATTCTTAGAAAATGAGTTGAGAACTCAAATTCGATTAAGCTTATTTTTCAATTATGCGATAATTGACTAATAAATTTATATCTTATTTTAATACGATTAAATAAGATTTAACTTAGTAATTAATCGTTAAATTACTAAATTAGTTGAGGTTTTGAGATAGAGGTAATTAGTTAATTAAATTTACAAAGAGTTGTAAAATAAATTAACTAAGCATTGTAGGACCCATTATATATTGATATAATCGTAGAATACTACTTAAAATGTTAAGTACATATTATTCATTTATTTGTGTCATATAATTGTTATATGATCAAATTAACACTTAATTATAGAAGATAATTAAGCATATGATTAATAAGTATTTGTGGGACAAATATCAAAAATCAAAATGGATCAAATTGTGGCTCACATGGCCGGTTGTGGTGAAGTCAAATGGGGATGTTGGTTGTTCTTATTCATACTCATAAGCAACATATGCTTATGACATGAATAGTTAACATGATATCATTTTATTCACTACAACACATTACCACCTTACATGGCAATAAAATAAGAAGAAATCATCACCACTTTGTGATGAAATAACCGGCCCTCTTGGCTATAAAAGGAGAGAAATTGTTGTTCATTCCTTCACTTATTCATTCTTACTTATTTTATCATTCATCTCTCAAAACTCATCTTCTCACTACAACTCTCATATACTAATATTTCCTAAGTATTACTAGTGTAGTAATATAGTCTAATATTAGTAGTATATTATCTATCTGATTATCTAGTTAATAATAAGGGTAGATTGTTTGGTTCATCTTGGTGCAACTAAGAGGAGATCTTCTACTTTGGAGATTATTTGTGTTCAACCATATTTGTAGCTCAAGATCAACAAGAAGGAGTTCTTGTTGTGCCCTTATATTTTCCATACCAATGTGAGGAAATTTCTTCTCTTATATACATGTCTTTATATTTGCATGCATGTTACATAGATCATTATAATCTAAATTAAAAAGTAATTTAGTAAATAATTAGAGGAGTCTAATTAAGGTCTATGGACTTTCAGGGAGAACCCGGAGTTACTCCCCACTGATTGTGGCGTTCATGTTTTTCATGAATGAACAGGTTGCTTGCATTGGATGGCTTTTTGCTTTGACTGTTTTGGGTTTGGGTGTGAGCTAGCGGGCGTTGTCCCTGGAAGTTTCACCTCTAGACGATTGTAGCTAGTTTTGTTAAACACTTGTTCTTTGCTAACATTTTGAGAGACTCCGTCTCTTTGTTGTATTTCCGTACCTAGTTTGTAATATTTTGACACTCCTTGTTTTACTTACTTTCATGTGTAAAAGATTTTAAAACTACCTATTTCCGCTATATAATTCACATGCTTGTATGTTTTTTATTTCTGCATTCGCGAGGGTTGTCACAGTCACTTCATGGTGAACGAAGGTGTAGTTTTAGGACACATCATTTCTGAGAGAGGTATAGAAGTGGATCGAGCTAAGATCCAAGTTATTGAACAACTGCCACCACCTGCTAATGTAAAAGGAATCAGGAGTTTCCTTGGCCACGCCGGTTCTACCGACGGTTTATAAAAGATTTTTCAAAAATAGCCAAGCCCCTGACTGAGCTCCTTTTCAAGGATGCACCTTTTAAATTCACAAAGGAATGCCTTGAGGCATTCAACAAAATCAAACGTGCTTTAATCACCGCACCTATAATCTATTTGAACTAATGTGCGACGCGAGTGATTATGCCGTAGGAGTTGTTTTAGGGCAAAGAAAGAAAAAGTTCCTTCATGCAATTTACTATGCTAGGAAAACCTTAGATCCTGCCCAAAAAAACTATGCCACCACGGAAAAAGAACTTCTTGCCATTGTCTATGCCTTAGACAAATTCCGTTCTTACCTTATAGGATCAAAAGTCATTGTTTACACTGACCATGCTGCCTTGAAATATCTGCTTTCAAAGAAAGAGGAAAAACCTCGACTTATCCGATGGATCTTACTCCTTCAAGAGTTTGATTTAGAGATCCGGGATAAGAAAGGAGCAGAGAATGTAGTCGCTGACCATCTCTCAAGGATAAGAGTGACTGAAATAGGAATACCAACGCCGATTAATGATTCGTTTGCTGATGATTCATTAATGGCAATTACGGACTCTTCTCCTTGGTATGCTGATATTGCCAATTTTCTTGACAGTCGCCAGCTACCTTCTGACCTTTCTTATAACCAAAGAAAGAGATTTTTGCATGATGGAAAATTCTTTGTTTGGGATGACCCTTATATTTTCAAGCAGTGCTCAGATGATCTTTATAGACGATGAATCCCCCAGTGGGAAGTAAAAGGAGTTTTAGAAGGATGCCACTTATCTGCTTATGGTGGTCATCATGGTCCGTCCAAGACCGTAGCCAAAGTCTTACAATCCGGGTTTTTCTGGCCCTCAATGTTTAAAGATTCCAAAGACTTTGTTATGGCTTGTGACGCATGTCAACGAATGGGTCAAATATCCAAAAGACATGAAATGCCTCAAAACGGCATATTAGAAGTTGAAATATTCGATGTCTGGGGTATTGACTATCAAGGACCATTTCCCTATTCTAATGGAAATCGTTACATCTTAGTCGATGTCGACTATGTTTCGAAGTGGGTAGAAGCGATTGCCACTCCCACCAATGATGCTAGAGCTGTGATACGGCTATTTAAGAAGATCATCTTTCCGCGTTTTGGTGTACCCAGAGCCGTGATAAGTGATCGAGGAACTCATTTTGGCGAAAAGCAGTTAGACACTCTTCTTGCCAAGTATAGTGTGTATCATAGACGAGGATTAGCCTACCACCCACAGACCAGCGGTCAAGTAGAAGTCTCAAACAGAGAGTTGAAAACAATTCTTCAGAAAGTAGTCTCAAGAACTAGAAAAGATTGGAGTAATAAGCTCGATGACACCTTAAGGGCTTATCGTACAACTTTCAAAACCCCGATTGGAACATCTCCCTATCGATTGGTTTATGGAAAGGCCTGTCATCTTCCTGTCGAGTTGGAATACAAAGCTTACTGGGCTATCAAAGAACTCAACTTAGACACTAAGCTTAGCGCTGATAGACGACTTTTGCAACTCAATGAGCTAGAAGAATTTCGTTTGCAAGCTTATGAGAACTCTAGGATATACAAAGAGAAAACGAAGCGTTGGCACGACAAGAGGATTAGAAAAGAATTTAATGTCGGTGACCAAGTACTTCTTTTCAACTCCCGTTTGAAAATTTTTCCGGGAAAACTTCGATCACGATGGTCTGGACCATTCACTGTCACATATGTGAGCAAATACGGCTATGTGGAAATAATGGCTAGCAATGGTGAAAAATTTAAAGTCAATGGACACAGACTGAAACTCTATTATAGCAATTCTATCATTGGATGCTTAGATATTGTCCATATAGAGCGTCAATCCCCAACCCACTGATTTCATAGAAGAATTCGTCGAGCGAGACGTTAAACCAGCGCTTCTCGGGAGGCAACCCGTGTTTCCTTTCCTTTTTGCATTTTAATTTTGCTTTTCCCTTTTTCATTGTTTTGTTAGATTTCTTTGCAGATGAAAGAGTTTTTGAAGAATCTATAAAGACCTTCCTTGTCAAGACCAAAAGACTAGCTTGGGGGAGTCCGCGCTGACTAGTAAGCTTCATTCTTCTTTCATTTTTCCTTTCTTTCCATTAAACACCTCGTTGCATATTTAGTCTTTGTGCTCACATTGAGGACAATGTGATGTTTAGCTTGGGGGAGGGATTACATTTTCCCATTCTGCATTTTAGTTGTTTATATTTTTGCATTTTAGAATAAGAGAGAAATTTTAAATTTTTGAACACAATTGAATGCTTTGCATGCTTTGCTTGCTTGTCTATTATGCTATCATGTTACATTTCCCAAACTTAGAGCTTTCAAACCATAATGATTCAATATTCATTGAATTTTGCATACATGGGGAAGTTTTGTACACAGTAGGCATGGAATGAATCTATAGATGAGTACGCTTGATCTTGACATTTGGCAAGTTACATATATTATAAGGTAGAACCTCCTTAGACTGGTACATCTATACCCAGTCTCACCTAGGTGTGTGTAGTTTCCTTGTGATATGTGTCATGTGAAAACACATAAGTATGGTTCTCATTTCATTTCTATAAGCATTGCATTCATGATTCACTATGATTTGAAGCCTTTTTCACTTTAAATTGCCCCTCAAAATAAGCCCCTTCATACAAATGCTTCACAAAAATAATAGCTACATATAAAAACTGCCTACCTTTTGAGCTAGTAGCTAGACTATGGTGTATGGGTGCCATTTTGAGAAGATTTGTCCTTAATGTCAAAAGTGAATTTGGAAGAACGAAATTGTTCAAAAAGTGATGTTGTGTTCAAAAGGAAAAAATGAAATGGAAAAATCGAAAAAAGAAGAAATAAAAGAAGAAGCTGTGAGTATCTCCTCAAAATGTCAAATCAATAGAAGGAGTTTACCCTTGTGTTTCGTAGGTAATAAGCCACTTGTTCAGTCTGGCTTCGTTTTTCGTCTTTTGGGAATTAACCGAAAGTTTGGATTGAGTATTCATTTATCGTTGGTCAGTTGCTAGCACACTCTAACCTTCACATGACCATAACTGTTTGTCCACCTTTCACTCATTTCCCAAAACCTTCTTCATTCATTTTTCGGCTTCTTTTCTATGTGCATTGTGATCTTTGACTTGTGTTTTGAATTTTTTACCATATTAGACTGCGGACACATTTTCATAAGTCGTAGATAGATGAGTGTCTCAAAAACATTTACACATAAAGAAATCACCTTTTACATGCAAAGAGTGTTCGAGTGTGCCGTGAGAGTCCATTTGTCAAAAGATCATGCAAGAGCCGAAAATTCTGTAGTGAAATTCTTTGTGCTGCGCCATTATGTAAATCTCAGCCATGTTTATGTGTCATTCTTACCCACGTTGTTTTTGGGTTATGATTCATTATGTTTTCAAAGTTTTACGTTGAGATTTGTTTCTTGATGGTGTAGTAGCCAATGCTTGCAACCCTTGTCCTGGTATTGTTTGTTATGTTTGCTTGAGGACAAGCAAAGGTTTAGCTTGGGGGAGTTTGATAAGTGAATATTTGTATGATTTTAACCCCCATTTTAGCTCGGTTTTGTATATCATTTGTGCTTTGTTAAGCCATTTTATGAGCTAATATCGTCTTCTAGGCGAATTCCTATGTTCTAACCTGTTTTGTAGGGAAAGTGACGTTTCTACGCCCTTTTTCTATATTTCTGAGCATTTGCCTAGAACCCGACGATTGGAAGAAGCAAGCTTGACCAAGTGAAAGGCATTTTAAGAAGGTTCACTAATTCAAAAGAGAGAAGAAGTAAAGACGATGTTGCAGTTGTCGGAAGATCAATCAATTAGGCGGAAGAATTCATCGCTTTACATCAAACCCTATCAACAAACCCGATTGAAGGGTGTAGGGTAGCCATGTTAGATTGATTAAAAGATGATAATTGGATAAAAGAAATTGTGCTTTTAAAACATTGTGTCTATGCATGTTTGGACTATAATGATAGTTGACGATTCCTGATCAAAATCATTGACTAGTATGGAATTCTTTTCCAAGGTAGAGATACGAGAATTGAATAGACAAAGCATGACATGGTGGATTAAGACCTAGTAAATTGCCTAAAAGCCTGCTAGACCATCTGATCTATGATTGTAATGAACACATCATTCTTACGAACTCATAATGAATTATTTGCATGTTCCATATCCAATTGCATCAATATATTAATCTACATGTGTGAACCTACTTCCCTAGATGCTTCTCATTATTGTTAATTCATCATTTGCTTTATTGCTTCCATCTTCAATTGTTTTTATTTCATTTATGCCTTTTATTAGTTTAGAAATAAAAAAAACTCCAAAACCCAGAAACTCGTTAGATAAAACTCAATTGTGAGACGATTCACAATCCTATAGGAAACACCATCTCCCTGAGGATCGACCCCTACTTCCCTAATTACATTAAATTGTTATGAGCCTAGTCTGGGTAATTTATCTTTGTATCGGGCTTGCGACAACCACGATCACGAAGCGATAATGGAAGTTCAGAGACAGAAACAAACCTGGAACAGGCGCAACAATAGGTGTGTCCTCAAGAAGAGGCGCATCACCTATTGCGTCTGTTCTCGAGTTGGGTTATGGCTGTGAAGCTAGAATTGCAATCAGTTAATGTTTGTTGGTATTTGTGATTAATTGTCAATCTAAAACTCGAGTGAAAGTGGTTTCATTAATTAAATTACAAGACTAAAACCCACTAATATTGACAATTAGGGATCTAAGTCAAGGATTAAAACATCTAAATATGAAAAACTATGTTTAAAAGACGACTTATATACAAAGAAAAGACTAATAAAATAGGTTTTGAAAAGGTTTTAACATACTTCCGACATGAATCTTACATAAATGAATTGAACAAAATACAAATAAAAAGATGGGATTTACACCCTCACACTTACATGTTGACGAAACGAGATTAACTAAGTTACGTTTTAGCGATAGCTCGACTCGAATGTATGCAGAAAGTGCCCTTGTTAAAGGACTAAAATTGATTGATTAAGGTGTAGTGGTCAAATTAGTTGGTTAATGTAATCGTGATGGGTACCCAGAAGGATTTGAGCTTACGTGGTCGATTGATCAACCACGTAGATGTCGATAGATTAGAACAAGGTTTAGAATGCAAAGGGAGAAGAAAAGGGGAGGAACACTCGCGTGTCTTAAAAGTGAGAACAGAGCTTTCCTTTTATAGCCGAAAATTTGAAAGAGTCGTAGAACAACTCAAACTTTGGAAAGAACAGGCTGGGGAAGAGGCGCATAAGGACCGCGATCCTTTGCAGAGGCGCATCACTTGCTGTGTCATTTCCCCAGAGGTTTCCTGCTAAAGAAGAAAGATTCTCACGCTTCTATTACAGAATTGTGGTTGATATACACTACCATTTTAAAAGATAAAACGAGATATTTTTATTTAAAATATAGAATTTGAAAATATAATAAAATAATCAGAATATTCCGCGTGTTCCGACTCGAAGTTTTAAAACGGTTTATAGAAAATGAAGTGGTTTTCAACCCGGACTCCAAATGAACTCTCATGACTGTCAAAACGATTATATCGGCGCGTAAATGACGACCAAGGGGTAGACACAAGTGTGTAAGCTATCACTTGACGATAAACTTACGAATTGTCATAAACCGTTCAGAGTATCAAACATGCGGCCCAATCATCACTGGGTGATTGGAGAAAGGTGTAGAAACGAGGTATCTACAGAGCCCCCACTTTAATTGAGGCTCGGACAAGGCAAAAGTCAAAGTACATCCACCAGGTCAATCGAAGATTACAATCTGACGACTATGGCAACGCGAGGCGGTTCAAGGGGTATGAAATCCCATTGGAGAGTGTCAAAAGCCTTCCTAATATCAACTTTTATAAGACATCTAGCAGACATGTTGTGATACACGGGACCCGCGATCACCTGCCTCGGCAAGGAGAAGGCGCGATGTGGCGTCGTATTGAATACTCGTTTGTGGAATTGCCACCAACTTTCGTGGGAAGTTGGAACCGTTCGAATACTTCATGCCATGTAAAGACATAAAGCGATGACATGAACACTAAAGAACTCGTTACCCTTAGCATTCTATGTCTAGAATGACTCTCGTGGATGTCAATGAACAAAGGTGCTCACGGAGACCTGGAGTAAGGGGTGATGGTACGTATAAGGAACCTCTTTTGACCGAACACCTAATCCCATCTGCCTCGATAGCGGCCTCTGCTAATGATTAGGGAAACTCTTCTGTAATCGATGTGTTGTCGGTTATATGCATGTAATGCAACAAAAACATTTTAATCCTAACATGTGAACTTAGACTATGTCGGTTAACATTTATTTAGCAATGAATTGAGTCAACTAGGATTTAATATCGATTGCATATGAGAAGACAATTAATTAAATCATACAAAGATTACAAGAGATTGAAATAAATTACAAAAGAACAAAGATTACAATGGATTTCATGATCCATGTCGGAAATATGTTTGAAATATTTGAAGAAAAGGAAAAGAATTAATAAAAGTAAAACGAATCAGATTAACAACGATAATACAATTAATAATCGATTAATTATCTATTTAAACTATGTCAAAGCGAACCAAGAAGATCAGAGAGAGACACCAACCCGGAACAGGCGCAACAGACACTGCGTCCTCTAGAAGAGGCGCAGGGGTTTGTGCGTCTGTTCCTGAGTTGGGCTCTGGCTGTGAAGCCAGAATCGCAATCAGTTAATACTCGTTGGTGATTTACGGTTTATTACGGATCTATAAGTCAAGTGGAATTGATTTAATTGATTTTAACTATACTAAACTATATCTTAGACGAGTCTAAGGACTAGATATGAACGAATCTAACCTTTTATGACACGATCTTGAATTAAAGGTGACAAAAACCCACTAATATCGACTATTAGGGATCTAAATCAAGAACTAGATAAATAAATATGAAGTAATGTTAAAAGGTAGATTATAAAAGACTAATAATAAAAAAAAAGGTTTGAAAATAGTTTTAATATGATTCCGACATGAATCTTACATAATATGAAACAAATAAAATACAAAGGATAAAATTACAAGAAGGGATTATTACACCCTCAGACACTTACATGTTGACGAAACGAGATATGAACTAAAGTTACGATTTAGCGACAGCTCGACTCGAATGGAAAGAAAGTGCCCTCGTAAGAGGAACGATTGATTAATTAAGATTGATTATTGCTAAGTTGGTCAAAATGGTAGGTCAATGCAATAACGTGACGTGAACCCAGAAGGATTTGAACTTACGTGGTCGATTGATCAAGCACGTAGTTGTCAAAATGCTTAGAGCAAGGTCTAGAATGCATAGAGAGAAGAGAAGGGGCAGAACTTTCGCGTTCCTTTAAAGTGTGCACGAACCTCTCCTTATATAGGGAGAAATCCGAAGATTTTTGGTGTAACTCGAACACGGTAATAAATCTAGAAAATATTCTGGAAACATGCAAAATAAGTCGGGGAAGAGGCGCAGCAAGCAGTGCGACTTTTGGAAGAGGCGCAGCAGGCAGTGCGACTCTTAGAAGAGGCGCAGCTCCTGCTGCGTCATTTCTTGAACAGTTTTCTACTATAAACAAAAGATTTCAGCGTTTCTTTTTAGGAATTACGGTAGATTTCGAATAATCTTTAATAAAATACGTGTATATTTTACCAAAAGGATAAGTTTTGAAACATTAAAATATCCGTAATATTCCCGAGCGTTCGGACACGGATTTTAAAGACGGTTTATAGAAAATGAAGTGGTTTTTGACCCGGACTCTAAAATGACTCAAATTACTGTCTAAACGACCGTATCGGCACGTAGATGATGACCAAGGGGTAGACACAAGTGTTGGAGCTATCACTTGACGATAAACTTTATGTCTTGTCATAAATCGTTCCGCGTATCAAATATGCAGCCCAATCATCACTGGGTGGTTGACGGAAGATGTAGATTCGAGGTATCTACAGAGCCCCCACTTTGACTGAGGCTTGGACAAGGCAAAAGTCAAAGTATAGTCATCAAATCAATCGAAGATTACAACCTGGCGACTATGGTGACGCGAGGCGGTTCAAGGGGTCTAAACCAAGGACCTGTTGTCGGGAACATTTTAAAGTCTGTCGACTGTCGCGCGGGGAGGGTTGTTTAAAGTCCGTTAGAATACGGATGAAAGCTTGCCAGCCATTAGAAGAAATCATACCTAAGCATCTTCTTACTTGGACTAAGGTTGCGATGTGAGGCTCGCTAGCCGCTGCATTGAGTATACGTAATGAGGCTCGCCAGCCGCTGGGGATAGGATGTGTAATGAAGCTCGTCATCCGTTTTAAGGGCACGTGATGAAGCTCGCTAGCCGTTGAAAGGGAGCGTGATGAAGCTCGTCAGCCATTGAAAGGGCGCGTGATGGAGCTCGCTAGTCGTTACATTGGGTGCGTATAGGAGAATCTTTCTGTATTTGTCTTCAGGTAGACTCTCGTCAGAATAGAGCATACATGAGGATCAGTCTGTGTCTGTCTTCAGGCGGATTCTTGCTGGGGAAATACGTGTTGGGGTATAACTCTCCTGAGGAAAGGACGTACGTAATGAGGCTCGCCAACCGTGGAGTGGGCGCGTGATGAAGTTTGCCAACCGTTGTAATGGCACGTTGTGAAATGTTCCTGCGTTTGTCTTCAGGCGGACTCTTGTTGAACATATATATTGAAAAAGATTTGGGTCCACAAGCAAAAAACTTGTAATAAGAAGATTCCTAAGTAGCGATCTGCTGGGGAGAGGGTGCAGCAAGAGTTTCAACTCCGTTGGGGGTTGCTTGACGTTTGATGTTGCTTGATATCGTTGGGGATTGCTTGATGTTGCTTGAAATTGATGGGGAATGCTTAATATTGCTTGAAATTGCTAGAAATTTCTTGTTTGAAATTGCTGAGGATTGCTTAATATGCTGAAATCGTTGGGGATTGCTTGAGATGCTGAAATCGCTAGGCATTGCTTGAGATGCTGAAACCGCTGGGGATTGCTTGACATGCTGAAGCCTCTGGGGATTGATTGAGATACTGAAACCGCTAGGGATTGCTTGAAATGCTGCAGCCGCTGGGGATTGCTTGAGAAGTTGAAACCGCTGGGGATTGCTTTAAATGCTGAAGCCGTCGGGGATTGCTTGAGATGCTGAAACTACTAGGGATTGCTTGAAATGACCAGCGGTGAGGGACTAAAGAGCCAGGGTTCTTCTTACGATGTCTGTAGGAGATTGAGGTGGCAGGTATCAAGCCCCCACCTTACGTCGAGGTGCTGGATTAAAATTATCCAATTTTGGGCTATTGCATAGGAATGCGCTTGCAGGTGGCGCCGTCTCGGCACATAGCGTTATGGAGGGTGGCCAATCGGTTGAGGGCTACAACCATTGAGGTACTTGTAGGTGGCCGGGATTGACAGGTATTAACCTCTCGTTCCTTGTTCATTTTGTTGCATTTTGGAGAGAAGTGATTTGAAATGTGGCATTTCTTTGCAGAGAGCCTGGGAACAGGAGCTAGTAGAGTCTCGGAGGGAGATAGCTTGTTTGTTGAGGGAGTTAGAGGACAGAAACACTGAGATTGTCGCTCTTGAGATTCTAGCTGGGCTTGGTTATTGATAAGTAGTATTTTAGTCTCGTTTTACCCCTTATTTATACATTTATTCGACTCGATTTTGTGTGTTTAATTGACTTAATAGCTCATTTTATATATTAATTAAAAATTTTTAGATTTCCTATATTAATGGCGAATAATTGTTATTTTGATAGAACTTGGTAATATTTTTTGCTCATATATATTTTATAGGAATCGGGTTCGAAAATAAAGTTAGACGGAATTTAAGACGGCTCTAAGACGGAGGAATGAAATCAACTATGTAGCAAATGAAATAAAGTGACAAAGTCAAAGTCATGAATTTGACAAAGTTCATCATCTTCAAATCCTATCACCACCACCATTGTCATTCATGGCAGCCATAGTCAAGCACACCAACGGATAAATTCCGACTCCGCTAATTCGTCCACAACGCTCCAAGTTGCTACCTCGATTAGATTTCGAAACCCAAGTGCCAATTCAATCCGTATCAGGCGGCCATATTGTCTCTCCTCCATCATCATTGCTCCTTCACCAATTCATCATTGTTGTTCGCCTCAAGCCACTCGCACCACCGTGGCTTACCTCCGTCTGCCACCCCGCACTCCTCTTCTCCATCATGGCTTGAGCCAGTCACAATTCACAAGCTGCCACCGTCTCGCACCACTTCTGCCAACAGTAGCATCATCAACTATCATGAGCAACAGCACACCAACAAGCAATCGAGCTCGGATATGAGTATTGAGCCCCGAAACAATGAAGAAGCTATCAATGATGGCCATCATTTGCCGCAACTCAGCTCGACTCGACTCACGTGCGGCACCTCCCACCATGCTCCTTATTTCGGTTCTGAAACCGACCTGCTTCAAAAACAACCAACCACCAACAACCAGCGTCACAGACCACCAATCGAATCATAACCCCACCTCATCTGTCGACCACGATACACATCACCACCGTGCCCCATCAATTAACCACCACGCTTCACCACCACAACAGCCACCTCGCGTTCCTCCTTTCTCTGACCGGCTAGCAACCGACCGCCTGCTCCCTCCCTTACTCCTCTCCTTCGTCCGCACTAGCAACAACTAGACAAGCAGGGGTCACCAGTTAGTCGATCGGCAGCCGGGTCGCCGGCTGGCACCCCCTTCCTTATCCTTGGGTTGCGCGGAAATCAAACAACAAGCAACAATAGGCTTTTAGCCGGTTCACCGGCTGCAGAGTGACCGGCTAGGGATCCCTCATACTATGAATTTGGCAGAAGACTCGAGGAGGTGTCGAGCAGGTCATCACCCCGGCAGCCGGCCGACCGGCGGATAAGCTAAATCGCACACCTATCAAAGATAACCAACATGCCTAAACTAATGTAGTAAAGGAAGTCGGGATCGTATCCATAGGGAGACTAAAGAAATTCTATTTGTTAATTAATAGTCTGTCTAAGAAACAAATTTGGGGGTTTAAACTGTTTGTTATCTAAACTACAAGTAGTGAAGGAAAGAGAAATAAAGAAAGAAAGTGAATTCAAATATAATAAGAGAAATAGCTAGGATATTGGATTACCACGGTCAACGACGGTTAACGATAGAATTAAAAGATTAACATAAACATGGTCTGAAAGTTAAGGAATAGTTCCTTTCGGTCTACTATTCACCTTAGAATTACTAATTTAGCTTTAGCTCTAATTAGGGCATCCTATTGTTCGCTGCAAGTCTCTACCTTTTCCAAATCTTACGATCTACTTCGAGGTTTAACAAACTAGAAGATCGGTCACATTCATTTAACCAATTTACTAACAATTAATGCGACAATTAACATTACAAACCAATAATTATGACTTAACTAATAATCTAATAATTATACCGTCACATAACCGCGGTTCCCCTAAATCCCAGCATAGAAAAACTAGCTACTCATAATAGATCCAATGAAATTAATTATAACAATAAGAATTGAATTAAACATGATGGAAAAAGATGGAAGAACAATTAACAATCTAATAAATTAAATAATAAAGAGAAAGAACAAGGATAGAGGAATTAAGAAGAAGGAATTGAAACTAAAGGAGACAGATTCAATACGAAAAGAAAAGGAAGAAAGATCGATTCTAAATTATTAGATCTAAAGTTGCTAAAAGGAACGTAGAATGTTTTTCAGTGTAAAAGAGATGACCTAATTATTCTATTTTACAAAGTTTAAATACTAAACTCTGAAATTATTAAAACCAATGGGCCGAATCAGCTAATCTAATTTTTGGCTAAAGCTATAAGCAGTCGATCAACTATCTGCACTGGTCGAGCGACTAAAGTGAAGAAATTTGTCATCTCCAAAAATAAATTAGTCGATCGAGTGTTGTGCTTAGTCGATCGACTAATTTCCAAAATATGTCGATCGACTGGTGTAGGTAGTCGATCGACTAAACTCCAGAACAGCACGCCAATCTTCACTCTATTTCAATGCATCCTCTCTCATTCCCGAGCATCCCAAGGTGACAGTTCCCGAGCAAGACTCCATTCGTATACAGAATGCAACACAAAGACGAGATTCGACTCGTTTTCGCTCCTTATGGGACAACAACCTGTACGAAACAAAGAATACCCAAAGCATCCGAAACAAAGTAGAATAGTAGCTTTCACTACTCAAACTGCCATAGAAATGCGTGCAAAAAGGTGAAATAAATGTATAAATTAGGCACGCATCACCGGTCCAGGCCCCAATGACGCGTGATGATTTGCTTATTTTTGTTTTATTTTGCTTTTTGATTTTTGATTTTTTGTAATGAAAAATAAATAAAAGGAAGACACATATAAAGGGAGGGGGGATTAGAGGAAAGAAGAGAATTAGAAAAAGGAGAAAAAAATATGAAGACTCACCATTATATATATTACACCTATTATTATTAGCTAGGAACCACCCAATATTAGATTATTATTATTAGACTAGCTTAGGATATTTTAAAAAAGAGATGTAGAACATTAATCTTCAAGAAACACCCGTCTGACTAGATTATATTATCGTAGTTTAATTTCTTCTTTTAATCCTTCCCCAAATCTTGTAATACCTTTTTATACTCGGATTCTGTATGAAAATTAAGATCGAAAGATTGGGTTTTTATTCAAATTCGTAACTTTTCCGTCTTATTTATGTTGATCGGTAAAAATCTCGCCTTTCCTTCTTTGTTTACTTCTAATTTCATTTTCATTACATTGTTTTACTAGATCTACTTATTAGTAATGTTTAATATATTTATTATTGTGTTAATCTTTTTGTTTGTCTTAAACATGTTTGAGTAATGCATCACTAGGGTAGATGGGGGATTTAATGTAGGTATGTGGGTCGATTATGTTAATTGGGCATAAAGATTGAGTCTTCGGGTAGTCTAATTGTTTTGTGCACACATGATGTTTGATGAAATGCTTAGATGAGCAATTTGAGTCCTTAGGCGCGTGATGAAGCTCGCCAGCCGTTGCATTGGGTGCGTGGATGAGAATCTTCTTGCGTCTGTCTTCAGGTGGACTCTCGTCGGAATAGAGCATACGTGAAGATATGTATGTGTCTGTCTTCAGGCGAATTATTGCTTGGGAAATACGTGTTGGGGTTTAACTCTGCTGAGGAAAGGACGTACGTAATGAGGCTCGCCAGCCGTTGTGTAGGCG
Source organism: Heliosperma pusillum (assembly GCA_022085475.1). Lineage (NCBI taxonomy): Eukaryota > Viridiplantae > Streptophyta > Magnoliopsida > Caryophyllales > Caryophyllaceae > Heliosperma > Heliosperma pusillum. The sequence goes on along the minus strand of JAIUZE010071940.1, from coordinate 4,991 downwards.
CGTGATGAAGTTCGCCAGCTGTTGAAAAGGCGCATGATGAGGCTCGCCAGCCGTTGTAAAGGCATGTTGTGAAATCTTCTTGTGTCTGTCTTCAGCCGGACTCTCGTTGGAAAGATATATTGAAAAGGATTTGGGTCCACAAGCAAAAAACTTGTAATAATCAGATTCCTAAGTAGAGATCTGCTGGGGAGAGGGTGCAGCAAGAGTTGCAACTCCGCTGGGGGTTGCTTGACGTTTGACGTTGCTTGAAATCGCTGGGGATTGCTTGATGTTGCTTGTAATTGCTGGGGATTGCTTGAAATTGCTAGGGATTTTTTGTTTGAAATCACTGAGGATTGCTTGATATGCTGAAACCGCTGGGGATTGCTTGAGATGCTGAAACCGCTGGGGATTGCTTGAGATGATGGAACCGCTGGGCATTACTTGAGATGCTGAAGCCGCTAGGTCTTGCTTGACATGCTAAAGCCGTTGGGGATTGCTTGAGATGCTGAAACCGCTGGGATTGCTTGAAATGCTGAAGCCGCTGGGGATTGCTTGAGAAGCTGAAACCGCTAGGGATTGCTTGAAATGCTGAAGCCGCTGGGGATTGCTTGAGATGCTGAAACCGCTGGGGATTGCTTGAAATGACCAGTGGCGAGGAACAAAAGAGCCAGGGTTCTTCTTACGATGTTTGTAGAAGATCAAGGTGGCTGGCACCAAGCCCCCACCTTACCTCGAGGTGTTGGATTATAATTTTCCAATTTTGGGCTATTGCATAGGAATGCGCTTGCAGGTGGCGCCGTTTCGGCACGTAGCGTTATGGAGGGTGGCCAATCGGCTGAGGGCTCTAACAACTGAGACACTTGTAGGTGGCCGGGATCGACAGGTATTAACCTCTCGTTCCTTGTTCATTTTGTTGCATATTGCAGAGAAGTGATTTGAAATGTGCCATTTCTTTGCAGAGAGCCTGGGAGCGTGAGCTAGTAGAGTCTCGGAGGGAGATAACTTGTTTGTTGAGAGAGCTAGAGGACAGAAACACTGAGATTGTTGCTCTAGAGATTTTAGCTGGGCTTGGTTATGAGGATTAGTTGTTTTTTGCTGTTTTGTTGTAGGTTTGCACATTTTGGATTATTTTTGCACATTTTGGATTTTGTCTTGGGCGAGAGCCCCCGGTTTTGAATTTTGGACTTTGTTTTGGATTGTGAATCTGGATTCTGGATTTCAGATTTGCGCTTGGCTTTTGGGTTTGGCTTTGGTTTTGGGTTTGGCTTGGGCTTTGGCTTTGCTTCTTGGCGAGAGCCTCCAAATTTGGGTTTTGACTAAGTCTTGGGCGTGAGCCCCCAGTTTGATGTACATGTCTCTTTTGATTGTATTTGATGGCCTGAGTGTTTCTCCTGCTGAATGTTTTCTGTCTCTGCAGGTTAGTTTGAAAACAAAACAGGTTTAATAGACGACAGTTTTGCCGTCATGCTGTCGAAAATCACATCACATAGAAATCACACAAATTACATGTTTGCATGTTGGTGGCCTAAACTGACGCAAAACGCAAGATTGGATTGAAAAACAAGGTTTTTTAAAAGAAGAAATGTATATTTTTTTGTAAACGTGGAAAGAAAGAGGAGTGAAACGAGTCTGCCGAATAAGTGTGCTCATTTGCTGCGATGTCGATTTGTGCCTCGAACCCGGAGAGGATTAGGAAATCCAAGGTTGATATCGTTCCCTACGTTGTCTTGGCACATGCTCATGCTTGCCATGGTGAGAAGCTGAGGATTTGGATGACATGGGGATATCCAAATGTCAAAATACAAGAGCATAGTGACGTTCGATCTTAACTAGCCAAGGACCGGTTTTATTTCGTGTCGCATGAGCGGCACGTGGGCTACGTGAGACGCATTACTTTGTTTGCTCTTGAGAATTTGAATGAGCTTTGCCGTTTTTACAGTAACAAGTTCGGCAAATCACGCAAAACTAATACTATAGAAACAAAACACTTTTGTAACCGTATAAGCCTAGTGTACATCTGTCGAATTCTTAGATGGTAAACGAAGGTGATAAGAAATGGAATGGGGTGGGAGGTTCTATGGTGTTAGAAGACACTAGAGATATGTGTTATCTCTCTCACTCTCCTAGATGAATGAAAACGTCGTCCCGAAAGGTATGGAGACAATGTAATTGTGGGTCGATTCGTCTGAAATTTGTGTAAAGATGACTACATTAGATTCTGTTTTGTTTGTGATTTTTTTAGGAGAGATTTTCTTTTTGTCTTGTGCATTTTTGAAAATGCTCGAGACTTTTGTTGGGCTATTTTTGGGGTTTAAAGTCGTCGTTGGATTGTTTTTGGCTTGAAGTCGTTTGTTGGATTGTTTTTTTTGTTTTGTTTGGAAGTCGTTGTTGGACTGTTTTTGGTGTGGAAGTCGTTGTTGGACTGTTTTGTGGGTTTGGATTTATTTGACTTTTGTTTGTCTTTGTCTCGTGAATTTTTAGATATTTGAGACTTTTGATTTGGGGTTGTTGGGATTTTTTGTTTCTCATTTTTGTTTGGTTTTAATTTGTGCGAGTTTAGGCACGATTGCACTACAGAAATGTTTTGATCCTCCGGTGGGGGTATCAAAATTTTTGGCATAGGATGCAATTTCTGGTAGTCATATAGGATCTGACGAATCGGGTAGAAAGATAGGGTCTTCAAACCTAAAGGTCATCTAGAGACACGGCGATCAAGGAATTTTCACACCACGAGATATGGACAAGGTGGTAAATGCACGCCATCGTTTAGGCTTATTCTAAGAGGTCGAGTGATCTACACTAAAGAGATACGACCAAAAGTATTTCAAGTCTATTTCACTAGTTAAGGGTAAAAAGTAGAACAAGTGACTAATAAAAGTACATGTGCTCATTTGTAACTCAAAGAGAACTAGGATGATCCTATTTATTAATAAATGCTAATATAGTGAATACAAACGACTGCTGGGACATACCCCAAGCTACTGTTATTATTTGACACTAAGCTAGGAGAAATAGAGGGATGGAGTGACAGCAAGAGAAGACCCTCTAGAGACTTCAAACTCTGACTCTGACTTCGACTCCGATTCTAATCTGAATTTGTTGTCTTCTGGTTCTTTCTTGAACACCTAATTTTCACTTTCCAACATATGAATTTTTTCTTCGACTGGGGAGATGAGGTTTGAACAATCCAAGGTGGTTTCTTCATCTGTAATCGTTAGAACTTCAAGAGGATTGGTAGGCTTGCTTCCAGGGGGGATGGGTAGACGATCGTCCTGAATCATATCTTGAATGACATGTTTCAACTTGTAGCATTGCTCTGTATCGTGTCCTTTGCCTCTATGATATTTGCAATATGCGTCTCCATCCCAGAGCCAACCTTTATTTTCCGGGTCAGGTGTAGGTCCTATAGGTTGAAATTTGCCTTGTTGTATCAATCTTTCCAAGGCATTGGAATATGTGTCGCCAAGGTTGGCGAATTTCCTTTGAGGGTTGCTCTTTTTGGTTGGTTCGACAGATTTGACCTCACATATTTTGTTGGTGGAGCCATAAGAACGACTCATTAAGCCTTGATACCCACGACCTACCATTTTGGACAAGAGTCCTTTTCGGATATAGTCTTTACTTCTTGTTTCCAGCACAGTCAAGTCTTTGGAAGACCTTATATTTTGGTATCTCAGATGGTTTGCATAAACGGGTCTCAGGATGTCCAAGAATTTCTCTACAAGAGTAGCTTCATCTGGGCGTTCAACAAGCTGTGTGCTAGTTTTCCTTAGCTTATTTAGGAAGTCGGCGAAGTCTTCTTTCTCATTTTGGGTAAGAACCTCTAGAGTGCGCTTATTGACTTGAATGCGATTCAAAGGGTTCTCATGCCCCTTGAACTTTGGGATGTCAGTCATGTTGAAGTTGGTTGGCAATTGTGTGTTCACCGCTTCATACTTGCGATTGTTCTCCCTATAAATTTCATCTTCTTTGAGATACATTAGTTGCACCTCCAAGTATTGGAGTCGCTTTTCAGGTTCGGTAGGAACCGGCTTGTGATTGACTTCTGGTTGCCCCCCGAAATGTGATACCCTCAAATTTGTGGAAAGATAAACAAGTAATTTAAATAAATAAAAGATGAGAATACGTTTTTAATAGGTTCACTTTAGTGAAAATCGGTAAATTTTAAAACCGGAACCTATCATTAAATATATTCATCATAACAAAGGTGTCTTAAAGAAAAAGGTTCATAAAAAAAAGGAAATAATATTATACATAAAAAGTATCCAAAACGGGAGACATATCTCCCGTATAAATACGAAAATAAAAGAGTGTATAATATAATACAATCCTAAGAACCGAATATAGGTCCAAGGTAATACTTCACTCGCTAGCTCGTCAATGTACCCAAGTATGCATCACAAACCTGCCAACCGCATTAAATATAAACACGGAAGCCACAGTCAGTGGGGAGTAACTCCGAGTTCTCCCAGCCACGAAATGTCGAGTTTAATAAAACATGAATAACATAAAAGAGATGTATATGGAAAATACAAAGCCTTAACATATACGATATGCTTTTCATGTTATGAAACAAATAACTAACATATAACCTAGCATATGAAAGCTATCATGTGAATCCGTTAACAATCTATAATACGAGGTAGGGAAGCTGGTATGCTAGCTCAGAGGTTACCTTTAACATGGCCATGATACCCTCAAACCCTAATCAAACATAATATCATGTGAATCAGTTAACAACCGGTAATCCAAACTCTATCAACCTTAGCCGGCTTGCATCTCACCTTCTAAGATTCATAAATCATCAACCCTAAAGACCAATACTTCTATAAACAGGCATAAGTTCCTAGCACGGCCCATAGTCGATTGTAACTCGAGGCTATACCACAAGGTAGGAAAACATCCTATTCCTAGACTGATCAGACCTAGCGACAACAGCTATTCCATTCCCCGTCCCATGACATAACCGTACATGAGAAACTCTACTAGGCTACCCCCTAAGCAGAGAT
>JAIUZE010071938.1:0-36434 GCA_022085475.1 Heliosperma pusillum | reverse complement strand
CATTGCATGACTTGGCATGGTTTGTTTGTCGAGTCTCAATCTTATCAATCTTATACCGCGAACGGTGAGATGCAAGCCCTAGTGAGCGTATTCGATTGCCTAAGAGTGTCTTTCCCCGAGTCTTTGAATAACATGATGGTTACGGATTTGATTTCCACATGATCTTATCATTATCTATAGAATTGCCTATCTATTCTTATCGTATCTCACATGTATATATATATGTATGCATGCTCTACTTTTGTATCTTCTTTGATGTACGTTTAATGTGATATGGCTGGGAGAACCCGGAGTTACTCCCCACTGACTGTGGCGTTCATGTTTTTCATGATGAACAGGTTGCTTGCATTGGATGACTTTTTGGATATGATATTTTGGGGTTCGGGTGTGAGCTAGCGGGCGTTGTCCCTGGATGAAACACCTCTAGACGTTGTTTAGCTAGTTGCTAATTACTTTGTCTTTTGTTAACACTTTGAGAGACTACGTCTCTTGTGGTATTTTTATTTAGTTTGTAATGTTTTGACACTCCTCGTATTTTTCTATCTTGCATGTATAAAGGTTTTTAAAATACCGTATTTTCCGCTATATAATTCACATGCTTGTATGTTTTATATTTCCGCATTCGCGAGGGTTGTCACAAATAGTATCACACAAATGGATTAACAATATCATATTGTGCCATTAACAGTATTACACAGTTCTATTAATAATGTCGTCATATGCCAATAACAATCACATTATTTTTAGTTGAGTTTTTTAACTTGTGATAATGATGTACTAGAAGCATTAATAGAGAATATCCCGCTTCACTAAAAAAAAATATCAAAGTTCACCAAAAACAATATCACAGTCATAAAGATCGTGTTCACCCTTCGCTTTTGGTATATAAAGAAACAATATCACAACATACAAGATATAATATCATTATTACTCTTAAACAATATCACAATATACAGGCAACAATACTAGTTTATGACAACTATATTAAATAACTTTTCCTACCAACATTACATCAATGAATTTTCAATTAAAGCTTTCTGTCGATATCTTCTTAGTAGTCCTTTGAGTTCCTTCTTTTTTCTCTACATGTAGCTCTACCTTTACCTCTACCTCTACCTATAGCATTTACAACCACTTTTGTATCGCCTTTATTGTGTCTTGAGCATTTATCCACCATCATCATCATCATCATCATCATCAATTCATCATCGCCATCATCTTCATCAACATCAACATGAACAACAACAACAACTTGTCCACAATCAGCTCCTCTATAAATAAATGCAAATAAGCCTCAGTTAGTATAATTTAGTAGGTCAACAGTCAACGTATAACAAGTCACGATTTATAGACATTAAACAAAAAAAATGTAAAATCACGAATGTTATCCAAGCTCGAGACTAAGTGAGCGAGACAACAACATCAACAAGCTAACAAAAGGCAGCAAACAACTTTTATCAATTCAATAACATCACTAATGCTACCCTTATTACACCTAAAAGAGTATGAGAGGAGTTGTACAACAAAAAAAAATCATTTATAATTTTAGGGAATACTACGCTAACAAGAATAATATCGACAAACGCTTATTCGAGGCGCTTTCTTGATTTTCCGCACATATAGGCAAAACTAGAAAATGAAGGAAGAAAAAAACTAAAAGAAAATGAAACAAGCAAACGATTTACAAGTCTAACTCGGGAAAATTTTACTAGTATGACTGGATAAATGTATGGCTTGATAGTTGAAACAAAACACCTCTTAAATGGATGATCAAATCAGTATGTTTATAGGTAGTGGATAAAAGACAATCAACAATTAAAGTTAAGATAGGAAAGCAACACATGTACCCTATATATATCAAATCCAATTGGATTTCAAGGAAAAGCATTAAATATTGATGGAAGTACTTATGTATTCCTAACATTGGTGCCAAAAATATCATTTTTCATAGGCTTTGCATCAAGTTTGATGTTGTAATATCTCTTGCCAACAACAAGAGCATCATTCCTCTCCGAGAGAACAAATTCAGTTGTTTCCTGGTAAAAGAGCCCAATCTAAAAACAATTAATATTGAAAGATGAATGTACCTGGGTGAGATTTGAGATAAATCAAGTGATACTATTTAGATGTAGTGATCAAATTAGCAAAGCATATAATACTTCACTAATATCACAACCATTAATAATGAATATAGCACAACATCACCACCATTAACAAATAACATCAAAGTCAAGCAAAATACCACATTTTCAATTTTGTGACTTTAAGAAACAATATCAAAGTAAAATAGAATATCTCATACACTATCACAGTAAAAAAATATTGAATTTGCTTTATAACTAACATGTAAATTTGCATTACTCAATTAGTTAACACTATTTCAGATCCCTAGTTTTCAAAATTAAACTATATTAAACCCGAATTTCATAGTTAAGCAAAGAAAAATCTAATAAACAGCAACAACTACAATATATGATACTAATTAGCTCAATATGTCGATATAATCACAAAAAAACGTTTAAAATAATGTATAACTAAGACATTTAGAACTTTAAAGCAAGAGCATGAAGCTATCACAAATCAATTGACTATTAGTTCAATATTTGTCATTGAATCCTACTAAATTAATCAAATTGAACATATATTTATATATATATATATATATATATATATATATATATATATATATATACAATAAAATCAAACAACACCAACATGCATATCAATTTAATACTACATAAGCTGTACTAAATTCGCAGGAATTTAAAAAACGAGAAACGACTGTACCTGTTTGATTTTTGTAGACAAATCTAGTAATATTATTCAATTTAGTGAACGAATTAATGCAAAAAATCGTAATGCACTTAAATTCCAGTTGAAAGTTTCCAATTTCAGTGAGGTTTTGTGGGATTTGTGAGGTTGAGAGAGTTTTGTTATTTTTTAAGGTTCGTTTGCGTTTGATTTTTAGGGAGAGAAAGAAAGATGGAATTGTGTGAACATGAGGGAGTTTTGTTTGGTCCAGTTTGGCTCCTACGTGACTCAATCTCAGCGGTCCATATCTTTTAGATCGGACGGCTGTTGTTAGGACTCACGGACTCAAATATATGAGTGGACTCACCAGATCGGACGGCTCCTAGCGACAACAGCTAACCCATTCCCTGTCTCATTACATAACCGTACATGAGAAACTCTACTAGGCGACCCCCTAAGCAGAGATGGCTAGTACTTAAGCTGGCTCCCTTCCCAAAGCGGAACTCTTAGGATGCCATGCCCACGGCTTGGTATCAAAAGGCCCAGGCCAGTGACACAAACGCTATCAGTGGTGAACATATACTCGTTAAAGATAGTACGGCCTATCGATGTCATGGTCCAAGATACTCATTTAGAATTAGAATGGTCAAGACGCCATATACTCATAATTCTCTATGGGTACTTAGTCAACACGACACCAACCATATAATTAAACAGTCCCGGGAAAAACTTCCTATCATGTGACTAATTGCATATAAATCATATTCAAATATCATATCGCCTCATATCTACTAAGGCTTATTCATTCATTCATTAAAATAAAACCTTACCGGAAGACAAATCCCCGACCCGAGTCCCGCGACGGGTCATCAGTCAAAACGGGGCTGACTAGATCTTAGTTTGACCAAACCCGTTTGGTCAAACCGGCTAGAAACAGAGTCTTAGCCATCGAGGCTTGAACATAAGAATATCACATTCATTTCATGCTATTTCATTCAATTTCTAACATGTGAATTATTAATTCATACTAAAAACCCGCTTGACTTAAAGGATATAAAATTAAACTACGATCTCGTATTATAATTTCTAACATGTGAGAAATAATAATTCTATGAAAAATACTTTTAATTAAATAATTTACTTATTAAAATTTCCCACTTGCTAAATATTACAAAACACGATAAATTAACATTAAACTCAAAAACCGTCACAAGTCCAACAAGGTGACTCTTGGGCTGATTTGGGCCGGACCAAACATGGGCCTGGACTGGCCCACGGGCTGTTTGGGCTGTTTTGGGTTTTTATCGACTTTACTAAAAACCGTTTCCTAATATTTCCCGCATGCTTAACATATTTAAAACCCGTCAAAACAACAACAAAACAATCATACATCGACACAACTCCCAAGACCAACCACGGACCAAATCCAGACCGGGTCTGAACCGGCCTGGACCGGACTGGACTGGGCTGAACCGGTCTGGTTTGGCCGGTTTTCAGCCACCCTAAACAACCACCACCCACGGCCAAAACAACCACCCCTCCAAATAAATTCTAACATGATTTTTATTAACAACATCCATTTTTAAACATCCAATTCAACCATCATTCATACCAAAATCATGGTTTATAAATAAATCACCCAAATATGTCAAGAACACTAACATATTAAAATTTCCATACAACATAAAAATCATACTACTTATCATGTTACTACCAAAAATCATAAGTAACAATACTATGAACTAAAACAAAAGAAACAAAAGCTATGTGACATTACTTCGTCGAGTAACTCGGAATCGTTACCTTAGCTAGCAAAATCAAGTAGCACCAAAATAATAAGAATAAGAAAATAAGAAACCCGTCTTCTAATCTTCACCCAAAATATACGAGTCACCAAACTCGTCTTCAAAATCTTCCCCTATAAGAAATGACAAGAAAAACATTATTAGAACTTAAACTTGATTTTCCATAATTAAATGTTGAAAACGATTTTGTCGGATTTGAAATTAAACCGTACTTGAAGATGGCGAGCGAAGAGGAGATTCTAGAAATATAAGTTAGGACGGATTTAATTAAGAAATGAAGGTTTTATGATGATTTTGCTCAAGAACGACGAAGAACAAATGAAGAACGACGAAGAACGAATGAAGAACGATGAAGAACGATTAATTAGATCTTAATTTGATTTATTGTAAAATGAAAAGTTGTTGGTGAGTAATGATGGAGTGTGCCGTGTACATATAGAAGAAATAATGAGTCGGGTTTTGAAATTGCTGTTACGGAATTGACTCGGATTTTATAATTATATTACGGTAATTGATTAAATATAATTAAAGATTAAGTTAATTAAACTAAATATCAAGATATTATGTTATTGTAATGAAAAGAAAGAAAATATCAAGGCTTAAGAGGGGAAAAAAAGACGTGTGAAATGGAGAGGAATCGGGTATGTTTTTACGCGATTTGCGGAGTTTAAGTTGACAGACCGATAAAGTTACAAATATCTTAGATATTTTTATTAGTTTAATCATATTAATTAAAAGATCTAATATGAGTGGAAAAAAAGTGACATGGGCGTATGACTCATGTCAAAGTCGGGTTTCGGGACTTAAGTTGACCCGGGAATAGTTAAATGACGTTTGGGGTTAAATCATAAAAGTTATTCTTTAATTCCGAATAAATTCCAAATAATTATATTAAATTATCATAAATTCAAATAAATCTTAATAAAAATAAATTAAATTTATTATTTTTCAAATATAATTTCGGTCTTTAAAATTACGAGGCGAGTAGGGAAAAGTTAAAGAAAGTCAAAGTTGACTTAAAAATCAAGAAAAGTCAAAGATGACTTAAAAGTCAAGAAAAGTTAAATGACGACTTAAAAGTCAAGAAAAGTCAATGTCGACTTAAAAAGTCAAGAAAAGTCAAAGACGACTTAAAAGTCAAGAAAAGTCAAAGATGACTTAAAAACGGGATTCTCATGGAATCTCCCAGAAATTCCAAATACGAACTCGGAATTTCAAAATACGACTCGAAACAATAAATTCTATTTTAAAAACTTAACCTTGCTGAAAAGTATCCTTAAGAAATTTTACTAGAAAAATTGGGTACTTTTCGGGTTGTTACATCTGCCCCTTCTCTTCTCTCTTTGCAGTCTAGACCTTGTTTTAAGCTATCGACATCTACGTGTTTGATCAATCGACCAGGTAAGCTAAGATCCTTCTGGGTACCCGTGACATTATTGCATGTACCAACCCCTTTGACCACTACACTATTAATCAATCAATTTTAGTCCTTTAACGAGGGCATTTTCTGCATACATTCGAGTAGAGCTATCGCTAAAGCGCAACATAGTTAATCTCGTTTCGTCAACATGTAAGTGTGAGGGTGTAAATCCCGTCTTTTTATTTTTTTCTTATTAATTAATGTAAAATTCACGTCAGAAATAGATTCAAAATCGATTTCAAATGAAACCCTCTTCTAAAAACCTTTTTAGTAGTCATCAGACGTCGAGAAGAAACGTAGAAGCATCTGCGCCTCTTCGAAGAGTCGGAGCACCTGATGCGCCTCCTCTAGAGGCTGCCTGCTCCTGCTCTTCTTCTTCTTACTCTGATTTCTACGTCTTTAATTTCCTTTTCTTATTTTATTCCTTCTTTTAAATTAACCTTTCATAAAACGTTTAGTTCTTGACTTAGATCCCTAATAATTCAATATTAGCGGGTTTTCGTCTTTGGATCAAATTTGTGTTTTAGAGGTTCGGTTTGTTCTTATCAAATATCTAGTTTCATTGCTGATACAAATTGTAGTAATTAATATGTTAAATAACTTCTATTTGAGTCATATATCGATAACCCATCGTAAATACACCAAAGAACATTAACTGCTTCCGATTTTGACTTCACAGTCATAATTCAACTCAAGAACAAACGCATAGAGTGTTGCGCCTCTTCCAGAGGACGCAACTGTTGCTGCGCCTGTTCTGGGTTGACTTCTGTCCCTGAACTTCTGTTTTTGCCTTGACGTAGCTTTAATTACGTAATTAGTTAACTATTAGTCATATTATCGCTCCTAATCCGTCTTTTAGTTTTCTTTTCTTTTCCTTTTCTTTAAATCTCTATTTTGAATATATTTCTAACATAGATCATGTAATCCATTGTAATTTTCTTAGTCATTGTAATTATGATTTCTTTGTATGATTTTACTCTTTTTTTGTATTTAATTAATTCTAAAAATCCAATTTCGACATAATTGAGTGCTAATTACATGTTCACCGACATAGTTTAATTGACATGCTAGGATTAGTACGTTTTATGCTGCATTGCATGCATATAATCGATAACACATCAAATACGAATGATTTCCCTAATCATTAGTAGTGGCCGCTATCGAGGAGGGCGAGATTAGGTGTTCGTTTAAAGAGCTTCCTAATACGTATCCTCACCCCTTACTCCATATCTCTTTGAACATCTGTGTTCATTGTCATCCACGAGAGTCATTCTAGACATATAAATCTAAGGGTAACGAGTTCTTAGTGTTCATGTCATTACTTTGTGTCTTGACATGGCATAAAGTATTCGAACGGTTCCAATTTCCCAATTTCCCATAAAAATTGGTGGCTATTCTACAAGTGCGTATTTCTACACTTGTTCTTATCTGTGGTCCCGCCGTGTACCAACGTTTGGCGACTCCGCTGGGCAAATACACTTACGTGTTACCAAGGGGGAAACTTGAACAAGGTTAGGGAATAGTTTGTACAAGACAATTATCGGTTTTCATTACTCGACCTTCTTCGGTCGTTTTATTCGGCCTTCCTAGGTTCAACCCAACCCATTTTAACCAATCGTCGTGTCCGGACGATCCACATTCTTATTCGGGCCTAAGGATGGATTTCGATTGACGTCAACCATACCGCGGTATATACTCATGTTAGTATTAAGAGCTTTCACTACTCGAGGAAATGGACTAGAAACCGACCTTACTCATGTTTGGCGCGGACCTCTCCACAGACCTTAGGTTTGATTGCTTGGTATGGCATCCCACCCTTTAGGCTAAACCCATTTTAAATGCAGCCATCATACTGTTATAATGCATGTATAAATGTATAACCCATACGTGATCACCATTTTGTCAATAAAATCATGACGAACTTTTCAAAATAAAAATCCTTTTCAAAACAGTAAAACATTTTCAAACTTGGCCTATAGTAGCGCAAAATGAGTCGAAACTCTATCCAAATGTCCGGTTAAAATCGTCTTTTCTCCACTTCGAGTCATCACTCCTACAACCACACTATGGTTATGTAAGACAAACATTTCAAAATAAGTCATTTTCAAAACTCACTTAAACACAATAACACACTCCCACTTAAGACCTATTTATGCAAACCATCTTAGATACCAAAACATAAAGTCTTTTAAAGATTTAAATGTGTTAGGAACAAGAATCGAAGACGACATTCGAAAAAGGCTCTTGTCCGAAATGATAGGTCGCGTATACCAAGGCACAACAACTCGTTTTATGGCCCTACTAACAAACCTGATGAAGTCAATCTTGTTGAAACATTAAAAAAGAACAACCCACAAAGGAAGTTCACAAGCATCGGTGATACATATTCCAATGCCTTGAAAAGGTTGCACAACAAGGCAAGCTCCAACCCATAGGATCTACGCCTGATCCGGAAAAAAAACTAGGTTCTGGGATGAGAACGCCTACTGTGAATATCATAGAGGTAAAGGGCATGATATAGAGAAATGCTTCAAATTGAAGCACGCCCATCAAGATATGATTGAAGATGGTCGTCTACCCGTACCTCATGGGGGTAAACTCAACAATCCTCAAAATCCTCTTGGAGTTTTGATGATTACAGATGAAGAACCCACCTTGGATTGTTCTAATCTCATTTCCCCAATCGAAGATGAGATTCACATGATAGAAGGATATTCTACCATTTCTCTTACCATCGATGACTTCATAGCATGGGCTAAGAGTGTAAGTAGACAAGTTTCACAACTTGAAACCACTGTAGCATCTCTACGCATTCCAGGTGCCGCGCCTCAAGAAATCATACCCAAAATGTCGAATCTATCTCAAGAGTCTACAATGCAAGAGGTGATCACCACATGTGATCATCTAGTCGAGTAAATAATCGTTTTGGAAGCCGAAATCATTAGACTGAGAGAACTCAATAACGTCAACGGGATATGGGCCGATGACGACGAGGATGAATACCTCACTATGGATATGGGAAATCGCTTCCACGATAAAAAACGAGAGTTTTAAAAGTCTTTGAAAAACACAATTTAAACCTTCACATTTGAAAGGAGTCGCCACAAAATTTTTATGGAATTTAGAAAACCAATTTAGAGATAAAATATTCGTGCGAGGTTACGTGTTAGGAAGACAATTTTAACTTCATTAAAAAAGCACCCAACCCCGCCCGTAATAAAACGATCTCTACTAAACAAATGAATGGCTATTTGGAACGAGTCATATGAGATGCAACCATGTAATTTAACCCTAACAAATGAATTTCATTCTAGTCGTTTTAATGCAACTAACTTTGTCAAAGTTATTTAGCACGTGAGTTCATTTAAAACTAATCTAGTTATAAACAAACAAAAGAGAATGGAAGAGAGCACTCTTACTCGTAGCATAAGAAAGATTAACGCACATTAGGGGTTAGTAAATAACACATACAATATGAACTAAAGACCTATGATAATTAAAACTATAACACGATATGAACTAGAAATATAATGAACTAAATACGAACAAAACAACGAACTAATAGCGAACAAAACAATATAAACGATAAAGAACGATATAAAACATGAGAAACAATAATAAAAGACGGTAAATTAAAAGGGAAAGGAGGTGTTATTGCACCCTCAACATACATATATCGTTGACCGTTGTCTTGAGTCGTAGTCGATAGTAAAGTATGAACCGAGGGGCCTTCGTCGACGAAATTGAACTTGAAAAGGTTTTGTAAAGACCGTTTGTGCAGCAATTGTCAAACGGTCATAAAAACTTCTTTACTCAATGGATCGTCGATCCGAATTTTTTTTTTGAAACTAGACAAAAAGTCGTTATCAAAACCGGTATCGTATGTGTCAATAGGTAGTCTGAGTTGAGAGAAACATAGTTTTGAAGTGGCAGACGACACGCGAAACATAGCAGGGACTACTCTGTTTTGTGTGGCTCTTTTGAGTTGTTTTTAGGGTTTGTTTTGTGCAATTCTTGAGTTTTTCTTGTGTGTAGATTGTGTATGAGTTCTAAGCCTATTTAATAAAGGTGGTGGTGGGTTTATATAGAGAGTTTAGAGGTGGTAGAATAGGGTTTCAGGTGAATGGTAGCAAGTTTTGTTGGCTGCCTTTGTGCTGTTATTTCGAGCTCTTGCTAGGGTTTTAGGGGGCGTTTTCTTGATCGTTAAGTTACCTAAGATGGTTAGGTAGATGATTAGATGGGTTAGGGTTAATGGGTAGGTCATTTGAGGTCGATTTGGTGGGCTAGATAGCTGCGGGAAAACAGAATGGAAGGGGGGTTGTTTTGGTTCGGTTATGGGCTTCCTTTGGAACGGTTTTTGAGGTCTTGAAAAGGCCTATATGGGGGTTTGATAATTGGACTAGGAGAGGTAAATATTGAGTCGAAACTGGATTGAAAATCGGGCTCAAATTGACTTCAAAACAAACATAAAAGACTGTCGCAAACTGGGTTTTAAACCAATAATGAGACGGAATATCCAAATAATTCAAAGACAACTTTTCAAGTCGGGTTTAAAATAAATTTTTATTTTATTTTCAAAGGAAGAATCGGTCTTGAAATGAATTTAAAAATGAATCTTTTTTAGACGGAAATCTATTTTAAATTTCATTTAAAATATATGTGACAACCCTCGCGAATGCGGAAATATAAAACATACAAGCATGTGAAATAATATGCGGAAATACGGTATTTTAAAAACCTTTAAACATGCAAGATATATAACACGAGGTGTGTCAAAATATTACAAACTAAATACGAAATACAACAAAGAGACGGGGTCTCTTAAAATGTTAGCAAAGAACAAGTGTTTAGCAAAACTAGCTAATATCGTATAGAGGTGAAACTTCCAGGGACAACGCCCGCTAGCTCACACCCGAACCCCAAAATAGTCAAAGCAAAAAGCCATCCAATGCAAGCAACCTGTTCATCCATGAAAAACATGAACGCCACAGTCAGTGGGAGTAGTACTCGGGTTCTCCCAGCCAGATCACATTAAACGTACATATAAGGAACTACAAAAGTAAAATCATGCATATATAGATATACATGTGAGATACGATAAGAATAGATAGGCAATTCGATAATTAATGATAAGATCATGTGGAAATCAAATCCGAAACCATCATGTTATTCAAAGACTCGGGAAGACACTCTTAGGCAACCGAATACGCTCACTAGGGCTTGCATCTCACCGTTAGCGGTATAAGTTTGATAAGATTGAGACTCGACAGACAAACCAAGTCAAGTCATGCAATGATCACAACAAATCCAACATATTATCATCCATTCACGAACCAAGACATTGACGGTGCCCAATCATGCCATGACCATGAATAATATCATGAAATCACGCAATCAAAGACGACGGTGCCCAATCATGCAATGACCATGAATAATATCATGAAATCACGCATTCAAAGACGACGACACGACGACGACCACTCTCACGGTAAATGAAACGCACTAGCATCGTGTACATGGCAAGTATGATTATGGGCATCCACGGGAGTAAACCCTTCCCTGAACGCATACACGATTCAATCCATTTCGTATATGTAGACTAATTTCCTCCTGGTAGGAACGATAATTAAACGGCTCCTAATCTAAACCTGGCCAGATTCCCGGAATCACATTTTCCGATTCGACATGCGATGCCGTTTCGCATCCAAGACTCGGTCAATCAAATAGACGCCGAGTACCCCAAATTCGGTAGATCAATTCACGAAAGAGGCGGAAAAGAGCACAAGCCTCATAACAAGCGGTACGCTACATGAAAATAACACCACCTCGCAAGTACACAACATTTGACGGCCGGGTCGATCAACGCATAGCGTTCGCCTCCCAACAACGTCGTCGTATGCCCACTAACACATGCAATTAAGCAGTAGGATACATCCCCGTTCCGACATTCCAGCCTTACGAACGGGGAGGTAGCCAAGGGAATGAGAGTACAAAGCACATGACAAAATAGTGCTCAAACCGTATCATTTGTAAAAACCGACTCAAAGTAGGACATATCAAAAACCGTCACAAAACATGAGAATTTGGCATTATATAAATGTAAATATGATAAACATGAACCAATACATGATACATAAGCATTAGAACAAGTTTAGGAAGCATAATGAATAAAAACATAGATCACCTCTCCAAAACAACGTTGTTTGGAAATCAACGAAAACAAGGGTCCACTTCAAACGGTCATAACTAGAGTTCTAGACATGCAAATTCAAAAATTCCAAATGGAAGTGATAGCTTATCCTCTTACGGTTCCAACGGGATGTCATAGGCCCAAAACAAGCAAGTAACGAAGGAGATATGATCATTTTACGAAAAGGGGTCAGTGCAGGAAAATTTCTGTTGGCAGCGAATGACGCAGCCTGCGTCACCACGACGCAGCCTGCGTCCTACGACGCAGCCTGCGTCCCCCAACGCAGCCTGCGTCCTTCCCGGGATTCAAGGACGATCAATTTCCAACATGTTATCAACAACAAAATCCTCATTTATCAACACAAACCATCAATTCTCATATCAATTAACAACTAACAACAACCAACAACAACAACACAAGTCCTAAGCATACTAACCATAATCTAAATATGGTTTCTATCCTAGAAATCACATAAAACACGTAAATGATATCGAGTAACCCTTCACCGTTACCTTTTCGCGTCTTTAAACGGTTCTAAACCTTCCTAGTCTCCACTTACATACAATTAGATAATAAAAGATGAATATAATTCACCTAGAGAAAGACGGATAATTTAAAAAGCGAGAAAGACGGCAATTTTATTACCAATACGGATAGAGGAAGCTAAGAGGGGAAGAACAAGACGAACTTACGAGAATTTGAGCGAGTAACGAAGGAGTAGCGACAAATCTAAGACGGATCAAAAATGGAGGCAAGGTTTTGATGGTTTTCTTAAGGAAGAAGAAATGTGTTGTGTTTGTGTTAGAATGAATTAGGTTAAGGTTAGGAGGGAGTATAAGTAAAGGGTGAGTCGGAAAAGTCAACAAAAGTCAAAGACGGCTCAAAAGTCAAGAAAAGTCAAAGACGGCTTAAGAGTCAAGAAAAGTCAAAGATGACTTAAAAGTCAAGAAAAGTCAAAGACGACTTAAAAGTCAAGAAAAGTCAAAGACGACTTAAAATTAAAGAAAAGTCAAAGACGACTTAAAAGTCAAGAAAAGTCAAAGACGCCTTAAGACAGGATTCTCATGGAATCTCGCGGAAATTCCAAATACGAACTCGGAAATTCTAAATTCGACTCGAAACTTTAAATTCTAAATAAAAACTTAAATTTGCTAAAAAGTATCCGTAAAATATTTTCACTAGAAAAATAGGGTACATTTCCGGGTGTTACAAGAAAGCTCTTGAAATTGTAGTCCAGCAGGGTGGTTTGGGGGCTGCAAGATGGTTCCTAGACTTAGGTGACAAAGAGACATGGGCCAAACATAAATTTGATCCAAGTCTTTGTTGTGAAGACAACACAAGCAACTTTGTAGAAAGATTTAATACTACACTTGGAGTCCATAGATGCAATTCAGTATAAAGTCTTCTTAAAGATAATCTTTATGTATTTGTATTATGTATATGTATGTGTTAATTCTGTATATGTAGCAAAAAAATATAAACTCTAACTTTTTGCTTTAGGTATTAGAAGAATGTCCATGGTAAGGCATGCATCTAGACAAGCAGCAGCTGAAAATTGGTCAGATGATGGAATATGTCCCAACATAATCAATAGGCTAAAAGACCTCACCAAGGATTCAAGACATTGTCTGGCATAATCATCTGGAAATGGTGAGTTGGAAGTGCGTGATGGTGTCTCTTATTTGCCAGTAAACCATAATCTGAGAACCTGTAAATGTGGAGCATGAAAGATAAGTGGAATACCTTGTAAACATGCAATTAGGGTCATAGTGAATGCTGGTTGGGAGCCTTCACAGTGTGTGAGTGACTAGTTCAGTGTAAGGAGATACAAGGAAGCATATGGGTTAAATATCCACCCAATCCCAGATTCAACTCAATGGGAAACCTTCAATGTTCCTTTATTAGAGCCACCCCGCTTAAACGGTCTATAGGTAGACCTGCTAGAAATAGAAGAAGAGAGCATGGGGAGGAAGGAAAGGGAAAAAGGTCTATTGTGATCATATGTAAGAAGTGTGGATGCATGGGGCATAACTCAAAAACTTGTAAGGGATGATATACTGCAAAGGAGAGACAACAACTTCAAGGAAAAGTGCCTAACAAACGCACAAAGACAAGTCAACCATCATCATCAAGGTTCAATTTTACTTCATTGAGTAATTTGGAAGCATTAGTGATGGGTAGTCAAGCATCAACTTCAGCCAACCCTACAACTTCAGCCAACACTCAAGGTTAGTTTACAAGTCAGTCAAATACAAGTACTGTTGCACCACAGAAGAAAAGAATGAAAAGAAAACAGTCCAATGCTGCAACAACAAATTGATGAAATATGTTGTTATAGTTTGCTGTTAAATGGGGATATTTTGCTCAAATTACCCAATATTTTGCTCTGTTTTTGTATGTACTGCTAATGCACTGTAAAATCATGTATTGGGATAAGTCTCCCTTTATGTTTTTGTCATGAATCAGTTACAATTTGATTCTGAACAATGTGTACCTGCAATATTTGCAAATCTTAATATTTCAGGGCACAATCTCTTACTTATTTTTGAAAATCTCATTTCATTTCACAATACATATCCATTACATTAAAACTTATAGAAAAAAGCTACTACAAAAACCATTAACATAAAACCAACAAATTTAACATATAACTTGACAACATTGGCTAATTCAACAATTTCTTTCTTGAACTCCTTAATAGCTTCATCTCTCCCTTCAAAAACACTTGACACATCGTCTTCCTCTTCAGAACACTTTCTCAGATCTAGCTTTGGAGTATGAATAACATGATTCTCAGTCAACCAACTAACAAATGTTCTACAATCTTCATATTTAAAGTAAGCTTTTCTTGGGTTGCTCGCAGATCCAGAAATTTTGATTACCGCATTCCGTCCACATCGATTGCACGGTTGATTGTGAAACTCCATACCCATTATTGGGCGGTTTTTCCAATTTGAAGTAGAAGACATAAGTATGAGATGGTTTTAGGAAATTCTAGAAAAAAATAGAAACACACAATAATGGAGGAGGTGAGAAATACAGAAGAGAAGGGAAAAGAAAAAAAATGAAGGGAAATAATCAGGGAAAGATATATGTTAAATAGAGAGGGTATTGGAGGGAAATAATTGGAGGGAAATGAAATTAATAAAAAGACAGGGAAGTTTGGTTATTTGGAGGGAACATATGGGAAAGGCATAGCTAAGTCATAATGTCCAGTCAGCTAAGTTAATTGCCACATAAGCAAGTTAACGTTTATAATTGACGGATTACTAGTTAAAGGTTACGTTAATTAAGATTAATGCAGCACAGGGTTACCAGGGGAGTTTGGTGAATTGGAGGGTTACCATGTAGAATTTGAAAAAGTTGAGGGTTACCACGTAGAAAAACCCGTTATGTTAATATGGTTGGATTTACTCACTTATTATGATTAAACTAGTGTTTAGTAATATATGTGGTCTTATGTTTTTTAAAATGATGGTAGAAATGATTGAGTAGCAATTGAGTTTGAGTTTTTATTGTTGTTTGTTGATTTCCGCGAGATGCGTGTCCTGGTGGGCAGACCGGCTGGAAAGTCCCTGATGTGAAATGGTGAGTTTTGGCGAAAATTGGACAAAAGGAACCCCCAGCCGGTCAGCCGACCGGCCAACGGTCAGCCAACCGGCCAACGGTCAGCCGATTGGCCCGCGCTCAGCCGACTTGCTGGGAGCCCCTGACTTATTTCTGGATGATTTTGGAATGAACTGACCTCCCAGCCGGCCGACCGGCCGCCGGTCAAACGACTGACTGGGAGTCCCCTGTGTTGTTTGTGAAAATTTGGAATTGGACCCAAACTCCCAGCCGGCCGACCGGCCGCCAGTCAGCCGACTGACTGGGAGCAGGCTTAAGTTTGTATTTGTTTTTAATTGTTGTTGTAGTGCCCAGCCAGGTACCCAGCTGCCGGTCCGCCTGACCGGTTGGGACCCCCTTTGTTCGTTCTCTTCTTTTCTTCCATTTTTCTTCACATATAATGGTTTGTATGGTTTGTTTATCTTATAAATTTACGTAATGACATTAAATATTCCTGTTTAGACTATAGTATATCTTACATGATTTTATCACATGTTTAGTGATAGTTTTAATATATTTCCCCTTTTTAGCCACTTATGCCTTGAGTAATGGATCGAGTGTTGTGTATTGGATGATTTAAACTCTCATTTCTCGGTTGCACCTCTCATGTCTTATGTTTAATTACATATTCGATTGTATACTTGGTTGATTGGACGCGTTGGATGAATTGTATGATGAGTCCATAACCTTCTCAAGCACATGTCGCTAATGGTGAAGTGTAAGCCCTTAGTGTATATGTGGTTGTCAAGGGGCCTCTTCCCCGAGTTAGTATTGTATGATGATCATATGAATGTTTGACATATTCGCTTAATGTTATTATGAAATCCTTACTTATACTTCACATGCTATGCCTGTATGTAGGATGTTATATGCTTATATATTTGATTATATACGTTTTGTTGTGATATGGCTGGGAGAACCCGGAGTTACTCCCCACTGACTGTGGTATTCATGTTTTATGATTGAACATGTGTTGATGTTACTTTCTTTTGGGGTTCCTTTGAGTGAGCTAGCACGCGTCAATCATGACGTGGACCTTATCGATTACTTTAGCTATTTCTAGAATTACTTGACTTTATTTAAGGGACTTTAGCTCCCGGTTGTAATCATTACTTTGATTTCGTACTTATGTTGTTTTAGTTTGACATTCCTCGTTGTGTTTGGCATGTAAAAAGTTTTTAAAACTCCATATCACCGCATTTATTTATGCATGCTTGTTTGTTTATTTTCCGCTTTCGCGAGGGTTGTCACAGTATTAGTTCATTAAAACCGGAGGACTTATGGTACTCGGACACGGAGAAAAGTGGGGTTCAATTGGTGAGGTCTGCCTATCGATAATTGTTTTTGGATGAATGGGTTGATGACGCGAGTTAATCTGATGTTACACGAGATAAGTGGGTTGGAAAGCGATAGGTAATAGTCGGGGATCAAGGTCTTTGGTTGGAAACATTGTATGTGGCATTGGCTACTAAGGATAATATTACAAAGAGAATGGGCTTGATGAACATGGGCAGCACGTTATGCAATGGTATCAAAGAGTTGATCCTTTATCGTTTCCGGGGTTGTGGGTAGGTGGGAGAGTTAGGGTTCAGGCACATTTAATGGAAGGGATTGAGTGGGTGAGAGAGTCGGTAAAGGGGAGAGATGAGGGATGTGGACGAAATCGACCTTTCATATTTGTAGTGGGAGGTTGGGTTCTTCGGAAGAGAGAACTAGGGTAAATTTGGAGATGAAAATATTTCGGTTGGAATCGGTGATTAGTAAAGAACATCATTAAGGAATTGCGCGATGAGGGGCTAGTAATGGGGGTGAGGGTGGGGTGGGGTGACTGAAAGGTAAAAAAACAATTAGAGGAGGGGTTAAAACTAATGTAAATGCTACTATGAAGGAGAGGGTTGGGGTAGGTTTTGTAGTTCTTTGTAGGGATGTGGAGGGTAGTGTGCTACATGCGCTTTCGAGTGTACCTGCTGGATATGATGCAAGTAAATGAGGGGGAAGCGGAAGCAATATTAATAGAACTAAATGATGCAGCAAGGAATTTACCATGGTATTGTCGTTGAAAGAAATAGTGCCACGATTATTTAAACATTGAAAACGCCTTAAGGTAAGAGACATTTTCCTAATATTTTAAAATTATTTATTGTTTACTTAATAAGTTTGAGACTATTGTTAGTTCATTTTTTAGTAGAAATTGTAATACAGTCATACATGAATGAGCTCACACTAATCCATGGGTAGTAGGTAAGAGAACTTAATTGATCGCTGACGGGTCTAAAACACGGTGTCGTTAATTCCGTGAATTAGCTAAGTCAAATAACAATTTATAAAACCGAATCTAGACTCAAACCAACCTAAATAAAAAGGGTAGTAAAGGTAAGAAAAGGATCGAACCCAAGGGAAAGCGGGATTAGCTAAAATAATCTAATCTAGACTCTTGCAAAATATCAATTGACAAATCTAATGACTCTAATCACAAATTTGAGACACTAATTACTAATTAAAATATTAATCAAAACAAAGACTTAAATTAATTACAAACTATGATATTCACCATGGAAAACATGTAGGAAAACATAAATGGAGAAAGTTTTTCATGAGAAATGATTATCAAGTCTAAAATTACCAACAACAACTAAATACTCAAAGATTCAAATAAGGAGAAATAACTTAGTGCAATTATCCCAAGTTCCCCCACAATTAACATAGTAAAGACCCTTCTTTCCTTCCTTTCTCTAATTATCTATTACAAACTTCTAAGAAATAGCCACCATGAATTAAACCATCCATAAATGACTCAATACAACTAAACCCATACTTATTAAAACATAAGCATAAATAAAGATGCAAGCTTTAAGCACAAAACCATAGAAACATGCTAGAATCATGTAATAAAACATTAAACCATGTCCTAAATACACAATAACCCAAATTCCACTCAAAAGATTCCAACTTTTAAACCAAAGTTACAATCTTTCAAAGTTGCTTCAACAAATACCAAGACAAATCAACCAAATTCATCAAGACAAAGCAATTTAATCAAACAAACAATTACTAAGATGGTTAGTCTTAACAACAATTCATTCAACAATGAAATTCAAACATAGGAAAATGGAATTAAATAGAGAAGGAAGGATTAAAAAGGTCTTACAATGCTAAAAGGGAAGAACTTGTTCAAATTACACTAAGCAAAGAAAGATTAGCTACCCATAGTCTTCATATTACAACCAATTTCTAAGTAAAAACCCATTACAAGAGCCAAAGTTGAAGAACAAAAGTAGAGAATTCTAAGGAAAAATATAATGTTGAATGTTGAATGCTTGATGCCCCTTCTCTCTCTTCAGTCTTCTTCTTTTTATACCCTTGGTCCGCAAACCTAGGGGCCTTGAAAGGTGGGCTTCCAAAAGACAAGACGAGAAAATGAAGAAATCCCGTGCTGAGAAATGACGCAGGCTGCGTCCTACGACGCACTGACGCAGGCTGCGTCGAGCACTGCCCAGTTTTTACCTTTGCTTCCTTCTTGACTTTCGTTGACCCATAGTCTTTTGGCCCCGCCTTGACTTCCATTGACCCATTGGGCTTGGTCTTCATACCTTGGTGATTCATTGCTAGCCCACTCCAATTTCCGGGTTTTTGGGTCTCGGGTTTTCGGGTTTGACTTTTATTGACTTTCGGGATTTGACTCTCAAAATTGACTTAAAATACTAAATACTAACATTATTACAAAAACTAAAATTAACATAAAACAAAGCTAATGACCCGTAAAAAGTAGAACGAAAGACTCTAAAAATTACTACTAGACACGACAATATTTGACGTTGTCAAACACCCCCACACTTGGACTTTTACTCGTCCCGAGTAAAACTCGAGATTAGCACAAATGACATGAGCCCAACAAAGTGTGTGTGGAGGCATTGACCTCTCTTCCCTCACTACACCCTTCTTATACTCCCTCTTAAACAATCCACCCATGACAAAAACAAAATGAAAAGACTCAATTCTTGTGACACTCTTCTCTCACTCCCCCTCCTTATATCATCCCTCAAGACTAAGACACGACATGCCACCTACTCCGACTCAAGTCAACTCCTCCCTCCTTATAGCTCCCAATAAAGTAGTATGACCATCTTTGCCTTATCTCAAGGCATAGCGAGATGGTCTTTCTCAACAACCTCCCTACAAAAACCACTCCTTATACCACCCCCTTATTACTCCACTAATGCAAATCATGGTTACTTGGTTGGCCCCAAACTTCACAATTTGCACAACCAAGCGACCACCAAAATGAATCCACCAATTTGAAACAAAGTTTTGTGACTCAAAAATGAAAATAAATAGAGTCCTAAGCTAGCCTCCTTCCAATTTCCTCCTTATCACTCCCTTCTTATTCCTCCAAAATCCTCATCATTGAAAGTATTATGCTCAATTTTTTTAATTTTTTCATTTTTCCATTTTTTTTCTTGAAAATCCCTCATTTTGCCTAAGGTGCCCTTTCGGGTTTTCACCTTAGCTTTTCCTTTCCTCTCATTGGTGGCTCGCAACTCGATTCTTCATTTTGCCTGGAATGCCCTTTCGGGTTTTCATTCCGTCCTCGGCCACCTTCCCAATCTTGCCTAGGTGCCCACCCTTGTGGGTTTTCACCTAGCAGGGATTTTCAATTTTTTTTCTTTTCTTTTCAAAAATAAAGACAATTAAAAATACAATGCATCAAAAACAAACTAACTATGTACAATCTTCTCCCCCACACTTAGAATACACAATGTCCTCATTGTAGGAGAGAAAGAAAATGTTACCTCATCAATTGTCGAAAGGAGAAGACCCCGAGCCACCTCCTCGGTTTCTCCTCCTCTCCCTTTCTTCTCTTATCCTTCTTCTTCGCTCCATGCCTTCATCAAGGGTCGCTTGGTTGTAAGGAAAAGGGTAGCCCGGGTTTTGTTGTATGGACATCCCAAAGAGAGAGCTAGCCAAGCCATAGACGTCCTCTTGTGCCCCCGCATCTTCATAGGAGTCTTGAAGATAGGTGTGGTGGCGCTCATTTTGAATGTTAAAGTGGCTGGTAGCTTGCTCCCTCCAAGCATTTTGGGTGGTCCACATTTCACTTTGTTCCCGCCACCTTTGATCTTGTTGCTCTCTCCAAAGGCGGGCTTCCTCTTGCCCGTCTAGCATCCTTCTCCATTCCTCTCTTTGAGCCCTCTCGGCCTCCCCTCTCAATCTCTCTCTCTCCTCCACCACAACGTGCCAATCATCCAAAGTCTCAAGCCTACTACCTTGTTGTGTTTGCCATGTGTTTGAATCGTCCACCCTCCCACTAATATGCTTCAAAACGTCGTTGGTGCTAGCAAAATAGTTAGCCATTTGTTGTTGCCATGGCTCCACGGGTATGCTAGAACGACCCTCCGCATCAAACATGGGGGTGTCGGTGTCTTGGTGGCTTTGGAATGGTGATTGACAATGGAATGGTGGTGGTGGTGGTGGTGGTGGTTGTTGTGGTTGTTGTTGTTGTTGTTGTTGTTGTTGTTGTTGTTGTTGTTGTTCAAAATTTGTGGTGTGGGAAGGTCCTTGCTCAATTGCAAGGATCTCGATCTCCTCTCTCAAAAGCTCACTTCCCTCACCACCCTCTCTCCTTGCCCTCCTTCTTTGCCTCAAAGGCACTTCCTCTACCTCCTCCTCCTCCTCACTACTTACCCCCAAACTTTCCTCCCTAGGACACGTAAAATCCCATGCCGCGGGTCCTCTAGGTAAAGGGGCATTTTGAGGTATAGGCAACTTCATGTAACTTAGCCCGTCACTTCCCAACCAAAACCCTTTCAAGGGTTGCTCTTTGCTAGTCTTAAACATATGAAATTCCTCTAGCCCAAGACGGTTGTACCTCGTCAACCCCCTACAAATGTTCACCGCTTGATCATTACCAATGCCCCCCTTATAATGCCTCACCAAGAAAGAAATCACCCCCCCCACAATGGATACTTTCCCTTGCCGATTTTTGCCTATGCTTGATGCAAGCCCTCAAAAACAAATCGGCCCAATCCGGGATCCCTACCCCCTCCGGAAGCATAGTCCACAAACATAGCCGGATATTCCCCGGTACTTTGGTGGGTTCTCCCGCGGAGTTGAAAATGGTGGTGAGGAATCTTGTGATTAGGCGGAGTACGGGGTGGGTGATGGCTGGAAGTTTGGCATCTTTAGATGGGACGCGGTCATCGGCAATGTTACCCCACATCAAATGCATTTTGCCCCTGGGGCACCTAATGTCCTCGGGTTGCTTGGTGATTTTCAGGATTTGACGGATTTCGGAAGTTGGGGCATTATGCCAAGTTTGGTTCAAACGGAATCGGTAGGCTTTCTCCTCACCTTCGGGCACATCCAACTCCGACAAGGTAGCTAGAAATTCGTATGCGAAACTCCTATAGGTGTAATCCCAGGAGTTCGGCTCGAGATAAGCCTCTAACCCTACTTTAGCTAGCATGTCCCTTGTCAAGTTGAACATGCCTAAGGCATGGAGGGTGTTTGGGCAAAAGAATTTGGTGGCTACAAGAGGGTGAGTGGTTATCTGATCCCAAATTTTCTTATATTGATCTTGCAGCCTCTCATAGCCCATAAACACCGCTTCTACCTCGGTGTCGGGCTCACTCACCGCGGCCCTCTTATTTTTCCCTTTGCCAAACAATTTGGAGATCTTTGGTGCCATTGCTGCAAAATTAACAAACAACACAGTACAACAACAACAAGCAATCACTCGAAAGATGATTTTCACTCAAGCAATTCAACAAACACTTGGTGTGCAACAATTTCTACACCTCAAGAAGCTAGTGTTTGTTGAATTTCTTTTCCTCACTCAGAAAACTTTGCCCAAGCCTAACTAAACAATCAATCAAGGGAAAGGGGGAACTCAACCTAAGACTAATTCTAGCCTAATTCGAGCAAAAACTTGAAGAACAATGAAAAAGTTGAGTATGAAGTTATACCTTTGCTTTTCCACGAGATTCAAGCTCCTTGATGATTAGATTAGGTAGGAATCCGACAAACAACTTTTAAAACCCAACAAAAGTTCCTAAAAATCGAATTTGAGGAAAAAATTTTAGGTTTTCAAAAACGGATTTTCGGAGATTGAGGGTGAGTGTGATTGATTTTTGGGGTTATTGAATGTAGAATAATGATTAGGAAGAAGAATCTGATTGATTTTGATTAAATATTTGGAAGACTTGAGTGAGAAAGATGGATTTTTGAGGGATTGGGGTTGGGTTAGAGGTGTTTGTCGTGAAAACTGAAGGTTGAAGGTGTGTTTTGGTGTTATGAAGAACTCGGGCAAAAGATAGAAAATAAGCTGAAAACTGCATTCGACGCAGGCTGCGTCCTACGACGCAGGCTGCGTCGTCACGACGCAGGCTACGTCCTACGACGCAGGCTGCGTCCTTCACTGCCGGTTTGTTCTAGCTTTTGCACTTAGCAAAATTTTTGCTAAGTGCTCCAAACATCTCCATACTTGCATTTTCACTCCAATGGCCCATAATAACCTCCAATATCCAAAATCCATCGATTCCCGAACTTTTTATCCGTGGCACGCATCCCGAGGCGGCCAAAAACTCGCAAAACTTCACAAAACCGTTAGTAACTTCAAAAAAAATTTGTTTGATGCAATGTCTAACTAACTTAAAATAACTCAAATGCTAAGAATTAACAAAGAACTTTAAAGAAATATTCACAAGGATAGAGTATGTACACGGTTTGCCGTTTATTTAGAGTCGATGGCTCGACTTAGCTATTTCAAGCTTTTCAACTTTGATAAACGGGGTCTTCAAGCAAGACCTCTTCTTCCCCCTCCCGGGCACATCCTTGGAAATAGTGTTTGAGATGGTGGCCATTCACCTTGAGGAGCTTTCCATCCCCGGGCCCCTCCACTTCAATAGCTCCATGGGTAAACACTTTCTTGACGGTGTAAGGTCCAAACCATCTTGACCTCAACTTGCCCGGAAAGAGCTTAAACAGGTTTTGGAACACAAGAACTTTATCACCCTCCTTGAAAACTCGACGGTTTATCATCCCATCATGCCATCTCCTTGTTTTCTCCTTGTAGATGGAAGAGTTCTCATAAGCATCTTGGCGAATTTCTTCAAGTTCTTGTAATTGAAGCTTTGGTGCATACCGCTCTCATCTTGGTTTTGGTTGAAAGATTTGATAGCCCAATAGGCTTTGTGCTCAACCTCCACGGGGAGGTGGCAAGCCTTGCCATAGATGAGACGGAATGGGGACATGCCAATGGGGGTTTTAAAAGCGGTCCTATATGCCCACAACGCATCAACTAGCCTCTTGCTCCAATCCTTTCTATCCGGATTAACCGTCTTTTCAAGTATTCCTTTAATTTCACGATTTGAGAGTTCGGCTTGCCCGTTTGTTTGTGGGTGATAGGCCGTGGAAATTTTATGATTCACCCCATACCTCTTGAGAAGGCCTCCAATCACCTTGTTGCAAAAATGGGTACCCCTATCACTAATGATAGCTCTTGGAAAGCCAAACCGGGAGAATATGTTCTCTTGAATGAAAATGGCTACTACCTTGGCATCATCGGTGCGGGTAGGAATTGCTTCAACCCATTTTGACACATAATCTACCGCCAAGAGGATGTATAAATAACCACCGGAATTTGGAAAAGGGCCCATAAAATCAATTCACCACACATCAAAGATCTCACAATATAGAAGAGGTTGTTGTGGCATCTCATTTCTTTTTGTCAAATTCCCCACCCTTTGACATCGGTCACAAGTCTTTACAAATTTGTGGGCATCTTTAAAAAGGCTTGGCCAAAAGAAACCGCATTCAAGCACTTTTCTAGCGGTTCTTTGTGGCCCAAAATGCCCTCCACAAGCATAGTCATGACAATGATGTAAAATGGAAGGAATCTCACTTCCGGGCACACATCTTCTCACAAGTTGATCTTGGCAAAATTTCCACAAGTAAGGATCATCCCATGTATAGTACTTTGCATCGGATTTGACTTTGCTCTTTTGATGAGAAGAGAAATGGCTTGGAAGCCGCTTTGTCACCAAATAGTTGACCATGGTAGCATACCATGGCTCCTCCACTTGTATAGCATAAAGTGACTCATGAGGGAGACCTCCTTCAACCTCCTCAAGAGGGCATGATGGTCTTCCTTCATGGTTTAGCCGGCTCAAATGATCCGCCACCACATTCTTCACCCCTTTCTTGTCTTTTATTTCCACATCAAACTCACTTAGGAGAAGGATCCATCTCAACAACCTTGGCTTTGCATCCTTCTTTGCCACAAGGTATCTAATGGCGGCATGATCGGTGTAGATGATCACCTTTGTGCCCAAGAGATAAGATCGGAATTTTTCTAGAGCATAAATCACACCAAGGAATTCCTTCTCCGTCGTGGAATAGTTCTTTTGAGCATCATTCAAGAGAGTAGAAGCATATTGGATCAAAGGGGTCCCTTGTCACTCTTTTGACCCAAAACCACTCCCAATGCATAGTCACTTGCATCGGTTATGATTTCAAATGGAAGATCCCATCGTGGTGCTTGAATGATTGGTGCGGTGACCAATCTCTCCTTCAAGTCATCGAATGCTTTCCTACACGAGTCATCAAAAACAAACTTTGCTTCTTTGTGCAAAAGCTTACATAAGGGGTTAGCAATCTTGGAAAAATCCTTAATAAATCTCCGGTAGAAACCGGCATGTCCGAGAAAAGACCTAATGTCTCGGGTGTTAGAGGGATAAGGTAAAGTTTTGATAATGTCAACCTTAGCCTTATCCACCTCAACCCCCCTTTCCGACACTACATGTCCTAAAACGATGCCACTAGTCACCATGAAATGACATTTTTCGGAGTTTAAAATGAGATGAGACTCTTGGCATCGCTCTAAGACAAGAGCAAGGTGTTTTAACATGCATCATAGGAGTCTCCATGGATGGTGAAATCGTCCATGAATACTTCTATGATCCTTTCTACATAGTCGGAGAAAATACTCAACATGCACCGTTGAAAAGTTCCCGGTGCATTACACAAACCAAAGGGCATACGGCGATAAGCAAATGTACCAAATGGGCATGTGAATGTGGTCTTGACTTGGTCCTCGGGTGCGATTGGGATTTGAAAATACCCCGAGTACCCGTCAAGGAAACAATAGAAAGCTTTTCCCGCTAGTCTTTCTAACATTTGATCAATAAATGGTAGCGGGAAATGGTCTTTCAATGTAACCGCATTCAAGCGGCGGTAGTCAATACACACTCTCCAACCGGTTTGTGGTCGGGTGGAGACCAAGTCTCCTTGTGCATTCTTGACTACCGTCACTCCTCCCTTTTTGGGTACGACTTGAGTTGGGCTAACCCAACGAGAGTCGGAAATAGGGAAAATGATACCCATTTGCAATAGCTTAATTACCTCTTCTTGCACTACCTCCGCCATGGGTGGATTGAGCCTCCTTTGGGGTTGTCGGACCGGTTTGGCATCCACTTCAAGCCGTATCTTGTGCATGCAAGTCACCGGGCTTATCCCTTTTAGGTCCGCTATGCTCCACCCAAATGTTTCCTTATGCTTTTCAAGTAGTGATACCAATTTGTCTTCTTGGTCCTCGGTGAGTGTGCTTGAAATGATAAGTGGTAGGGTGTTCTTGTCCCCTAGAAAGATGTACTTCAAATGGCTTGGGAGGGTCTTCAACTCGACCTTCGGGGGTTGGATTATGGAAGGGAGGGGCTTGTGGAGTGGAATACTCAAAGCAAACAACTCGGACAGGTTCGCCAGTGCAGGACGCAGGCTGCGTCCAGTGACGCAGGCTGCGTCGTACGACGCAGGCTGCGTTGAGCACTGCCTTGCCCTGTTTTCAGCATCTCTATGACGTTGAGTTCCTCATATGTTTCTATGGGCTCTTCCCTTTCCAAGTCTTCAAGACATTCCTGCACATCAACGGCCAACAACAAACGCAAACCTTCCTCTTCCATGGGGTTAGTTAAAGCTACCTCGAGTGGGTCTCTATCACAAAGTTTATACATTTGATTCACTAATGGCTCAAAGATATCCAAGAAGAAACAAGATTGATGGTCACTCGGGTGCCTCATGGAGTCATATATATTGTAAGTTAATCTTTTCCCTTCAAACTCCATAGTCAAGCACCCGTTTGAAACATCGATCTTGGTATTTGAAGTTTTCATAAACGGCCTACCAAGAAGGAGAGGGGTGGCACTAGAGCTAGATTCCATATCTAAGACGTAGAAATCCGCCGGGAAGACAAGATTATCGACTTCCACTAGTACATCCTCTACCATGCCCTTGGGTTAAACACTAGACCTATCGGCAAGTTGAATGTCTACCCCGGTCTTAGACAAAGGTCCTAAACCTAGGGTCTCATAAATAGATAAAGGCATGACGTTTATAGAAGCCCCTAGGTCTAGCATGGCACGTTTAAAACTTTTTCCCCCAATAGTGCAAGGAATAGTGAACATGCCCGGGTCTCCACATTTCTTGGGTAAATTTTGTTTGAAAATGGCCGACACATGTTCACTCACCCTAACCTTATGGGTTCCCTTCTTTGGATTTCTCCTAGGTGTACAAAGTTCTTTCAAGAACTTTGCATACCTAGGAACACTATTCAACAAGTTAAGGAGAGGGATGTTTACCTCACATTTCCGGAGAGTCTCATATAAGTCATTCTCCTTGGCATATTTCCTTGTGCTTATCAAGGCACTAGGAAATGGGACTTCCGGTATGTACTCCTCCACTTCATCATCTTTAAGAGTGTCCTTGTCCTTCCTTGAAATGTCTCCCTTGGGGTCCTTGCTTGTGGATACCCCTTTCTCATTCTTCGATATCTCTTTTTGACCAACCACTAATTCTCCTTGGTCTTCAATCTCAATGGTTTCCATCTCTATATTCTTCATCTTTTCCTTTCCTTTCCCAAGGGGGTTTACTTCCAACTCTTTCCCTCCCCTCAAGGTCATGGCACTAGCATTTTCCTAGGTGGGGGAATGGTTTGAGACGGGAATCTTGTGGAGCTTGAGGCTTGGGATTTTGACAAATTTGAGGCCATTTGGGATAGTTGGGTTTCCAAGTTGTTCACCCTAAGGTTGTTAGCCTCCCTATCCTTCCTTGCTTCCTCTCTATCCCTCCTTTCCTCCTCCCTATCCTTCTCTTGATTGGCAAGAAGTGTTTGGAAGATGTCACTCAAGTTTCCTTGAGAAGAAGAATTCCCTTGATTTGGACCTTGGTTTGGTTGTCTTTGGGATTGAGAATTATTGGGAAATTTTGAGTTGTTGGGTCTTGGGTTGTTGAAATTTCTTTGGGGATTTTGGTTGAAATTAGAGTTTGGGTTTTGGGTTGGATTTTGGGCTCTCAAGTGATTGAATTGGCCATTTTCAAAACTCTTTGACTTGTCTCCTCCCCACCCCAAAAGATCGCGATTTCCCACTTCGTTATACATTCCTCCACCACTTAGGTTTCTAGCATTGTAATTCCCATACCCCATGGCATTGACACTCCCCATGGTGGCTCCTTGCTCGATCATGATGTAACATGTATTTGTAGTATGGTCACCTCCACAATAAGAACATTCAAGTGGTTCGGGGTGTTGAGAAAATGAATTACCTTTGTTGACAACCAAGTTGGACACCATGCTTTTGAGTTCACCCATCTCTTGCATGATTTTGTGATTTTGAGAGGCATGAGAATCTTCCATGGAAGATACATTTCTAGAACTTCCTCCCCTTTCATTTTTTCTCCCGTAGCTCCTTGTGTTCATAGCCAACTTCTCAATAATGTTGTTGGCCTCGGCCACATTAAGTGTATCAATGCCACCTCCGGTGGTGGCTATAATCATCCGTTGGTCGTTTTGGCATAACCCTTCATTGAAGGCCGTCAATAAATCATCACCCGACATCCCATGATACGGGCACCTTGCCACGAGGCTTTTGAAGCGCTCCCAATAGTCATAGAGAGTTTCCCCCATGTCTTGCTCAATGGTAGTGATGAGCTTCTTTGAGTGGTTATGCCTTGAATCCGGGTAGTATTTCTCAAGAAATTTCTTCTTCAAACCCACCCAAGTATTGGCGGAATGGGCCGGAAGACGAAATAACCATTCCTTAGCGGCATCTTGTAAAGAGAACGGAAATGCCCTGAGCTTAAATTGGTCTTCGGTCACTCCTTGGGGGATGGCCCCTTGGCATATCATGTGGAATTCGGCCAAGTGCCTATTGGGATCATTCCCCACCATTCCATGAAATCTAGGAAAATTATGGACAAAGAACCCCTTGAGCTCGAAATTTACATCCCCCATGGGAGGGTATGCGATACACAACGGTTGCTCTTCATAGTTTCTTGCCCGGATTTCACCAATAGTTCTATTATCTTCCATTTCGGGTGGATAGATGATGTTCAAGGGTGGTGGTCTCCTAGGAGGTGACTCAAACACTTGTTCTTGTGGTTCTTGAAAAATATTGTTCCTTAACTCCTCTTCACTAGGCGCCCTCCAAAAGGGTCTCTTATAGAGGGGATTCGAAAACAACCAATTGGAAATGCTACTTGAGGACGGGTCAATGTCTTGGTCACCAAGTCCTTCTTGTGACCTAGGCATAAACTTTTAAAAACAACTCCACAACACAATTAGTAACTTCAACACCAAGTAACCTACAAACAATACAAAAAGAAATATTTGAAAAACAATCTAAACAAAGTATGACACTAACAAGAGTTCAATTTGATATTTAGCTATATTGCCTTCCCCGGCAACGACGCCAAATTTGACGGGTCTAAAACACGGTGTCGTTAATTCCGTGAATTAGCTAAGTCAAATAACAATTTATTAAACCGAATCTAGACTCAAACCAACCTAAATAAAAAGGGTAGTAAAGGTAAGAAAAGGATCGAACCCAAGGGAAAGCGGGATTAGCTAAAATAATCTAATCTAGACTCTTGCAAAATATCAATTGACAAATCTAATGACTCTAATCACAAATTTGAGACACTAATTACTAATTAAAATATTAAGCAAAACAAAGACTTAAATTAATTACAAACTATGATATTCACCATGGAAAACATGTAGGAAAACATAAATGGAGAAAGTTTTTCATGAGAAATGATTATCAAGTCTAAAATTACCAACAACAACTAAATACTCAAAGATTCAAATAAGGAGAAATAACTTAGTGCAATTATCCCAAGTTCCCCCACAATTAACATAGTAAAGACCCTTCTTTCCTTCCTTTCTCTAATTATCTATTACAAACTTCTAAGAAATAGCCACCATGAATTAAACCATCCATAAATGACTCAATACAACTAAACCCATACTTATTAAAACATAAGCATAAATAAAGATGCAAGCTTTAAGCACAAAACCATAGAAACATGCTAGAATCATGTAATAAAACATTAAACCATGTCCTAAATACACAATAACCCAAATTCCACTCAAAAGATTCCAACTTTTAAACCAAAGTTACAATCTTTCAAAGTTGCTTCAACAAATACCAAGACAAATCAACCAAATTCATCAAGACAAAGCAATTTAATCAAACAAACAATTACTAAGATGGTTAGTCTTAACAACAATTCATTCAACAATGAAATTCAAACATAGGAAAATGGAATTAAATAGAGAAGGAAGGATTAAAAAGGTCTTACAATGCTAAAAGGGAAGAACTTGTTCAAATTACACTAAGCAAAGAAAGATTAGCTACCCATAGTCTTCATATTACAACCAATTTCTAAGTAAAAACCCATTACAAGAGCCAAAGTTGAAGAACAAAAGTAGAGAAAAACTAAGGAAAAATATGATGTTGAATGTTGAATGCTTGGCTCCCTTCTCTCTCTTCAGTTTTCTTCTTATATACCCTTGGTCCGCAAACCTAGGGGCCTTGAAAGGTGGGCTTCCAAAAGACAAGACGAGAAATTGAAGAAATCCCGTGCTGAGAAAGGACGCAGGCTGTGTTCTACGACGCAGGCTGCGTCGTGCTGACGCAGGCTGCGTCGAGCACTGCCAGTTTTTACCTTTGCTTCCTTCTTTGACTTTCGTTGACCCATAGTCTTTTGGCCCCGCCTTGACTTCCTGTTTACTTTCATTATTATTGTTGTTGTTTATATCGTTATGAGTAGCTAAATTCCTTTCTAGGGTTGAAAGGGGATCTAGGATTGTTAGAAGGGGTAGATTAATTAATTGAATTGCAATTGCACTGTTATCGTTTGATTATCGTTTGATTATCGTTTTAATGCTTGGCTCCCTTCTCTCTCTTCAGTTCTCTTCTTATATACCCTTGGTCCGCAAACCTAGGGGCCTTGAAAGGTGGGCTTCCAAAAGACAAGACGAGAAATTGAAGAAATCCCGTGCTGAGAAAGGATGCAGGCTGCGTTCTACGACGCAGGCAGGCTGCGTCCTACGACGCAGGCTGCGTCGTGCTGACGCAGGCTGCGTCGAGCACTGCCAGTTTTTACCTTTCCTTCTTTCTTTGACTTTCGTTGACCCATAGTCTTTTGGCCCCGCCTTGACTTCCATTGACCCATTGGGCTTGGTCTTCATACCTTGGTGATTCATTGCTAGCCCACTCCAATTTCCGGGTTTTTGGGTCTCGGGTTTTCGGGTTTGACTTTCATTGACTTTCAGGATTTGACTCTCAAAATTGACTTAAAATACTAAATACTAACATTATTACAGAAACTAAAATTAACATAAAACAAAGCTAATGACCCGTAAAAAGTAGAACGAAAGACTCTAAAAATTACTACTAGACACGACAATATTTGACGTTGTCAATCGCTCTACCCAAAAACATTGCGGACATTGCTTTTGCGGTTGGTTTAACAATTAATTAATTCCCTTGAGGTTTATTAAAAAAATATAAAACAATCAATATATTATACATATTTCGTAAAAAATTTAAGATTTATCTATTGTACCATATTTTCGAAATCATTCAAAATATGATTGATATAAATTAAAACATATTTTTTTTTCTTTTTAACCATATCAATTTAGATTTGTGTCTCTATATGGGTAAAACTTCTTACATATC
This sequence comes from Heliosperma pusillum, assembly GCA_022085475.1. Taxonomy (NCBI): domain Eukaryota; kingdom Viridiplantae; phylum Streptophyta; class Magnoliopsida; order Caryophyllales; family Caryophyllaceae; genus Heliosperma; species Heliosperma pusillum. The sequence goes on along the minus strand of JAIUZE010071938.1, from coordinate 4,646 downwards.
AACAATACTTTGAATAACTTACAAGTTTGCACGTACATATATATTAATAACTTATTAGTTTAAGATAATAAATAATAAATCTTTAAGGCGGAAAGTTTAACTACATGTCATTTTACCTTTACAAATATATTTTTATCCCACCCCCACCAAGTCGACCATATCCCTTCTTTTTGTTATCACTGAGTATAAACGTATAACTCTAATAACCAACCCCTACAATCCACCACAAATCGCCAGGTAGAAGAAACACATCACCTTTTTAAATAAATAAATAAATAAATACAACACTTCTTTAAGTTAATGCGTACATTTGAAGTCTTGAAGATAACTTATACGACATTGTTTTCCTGTATGGAAAACAAAATAATAGTGCTAAGTACTAAATTTTCGTATCACCCCTTCACATACGTTGCATATGTATGTAAATATCACTTCATTATCTAAGGCCTAAGAAATACATTTTTTCATGTGACTGGATGACAGCTAATCATTCTCATTGTTTTTCATACTAGGTATATAATTAATGGAGATAGAAAAAGTAAATAATCAAATAAATGATTTTAATGTCCTTTGAGGTTTATTAAAAAAATATATAACAATCAATATATTAAACACATTTCGTAAAAAATTTAAGATTTATCTATTGTACCATATTTTCGAAATCATTCAAAATATGATTGATATAAATTAAAACGTAATTTTTTTTCTTTTTAACCATATTAATTTAGATTTGTGTCTCTATATGGGTAAAACTTCTTACATATCAGCAATACTTTGAATAACTTACAAGTTTGCACGTACATATATATTAATAACTTATTAGTTTAAGATAATAAATAATAAATCTTTAAGGCGGAAAGTTTAACTACACGTCAGTTTACCTTTACAGCCCCATGACAGGGTTGTCGCGTACCCTAATCAAAGATAAATAACCCAGACTAGGCTAATAACCAATTAATGTAATTAGGGAAGTAAGAGGTCGATCTCGGGGAGACGGGAGATACTTGTGAATAGTTATGGTTAAAACTCTGCCTTGGACAATTGTCACAATGGTTATTACTAAGCTAGAAAACTAAAAAAATAATTAATGACTCGATATAGAAAACAATCTAGGGAAATAGGTTCACACATGTAGATTGACATATTGGAGAAATTGGATTTAAGATATGCAAATAATTCATTGAGCGTTCGTAAGAATGGTGTGTTCATTACAATCATAGATCAGATGGTCTAGCATGCTTTTAGTGCGATTTACTAGGTCTTAATCCACTATGTCATGCTTTGTCTATTCAATTCTCGTATGTCTACCTTGGAAAAGAATTCCATACTAGTCAAATGATTTTGGCCAAAAATCGTTAACTATCGTTATAGTCCAAACATGCATAGACACAATGTTTTATAAGCACAATTTCTTTTATCCAATTATCATCTTTAGTCAATCTATCATGGCTACCCTACACCCTAGAAAGGTGACTACTTATGCATGATTAACAATGAAAGAGCAGCTAAGAATATAAAACTAAGAATGGTAAACATGATAAAGGAAATGTAAAAGCAAGAATAAGGATTACCGAAAAGGATGAGCAAAGATCGAAATGGAATAAGAACTTGAATAGGAAATGCAAACCCGGAAACTTGAATTCCTATTACAACTAGAACAACTACAATCGAAGAAAACTTAGAACTAGACTAAACTAAACAAGAGAAAACTAAAACTAAACTAAACTAAGAAAGAAGAGAGAAAGAAACTAAACTAAACTAAAGAAAGAAAAGAAGTGTTTTTGTGTACATCTTAGTTGTGTGGAGGCTAGGCTATTTATAGGGTTGAGAGGCTGCCAAAATACGTCCGGATGCATGCTCATAAAACAAGCCATTAAGCCTTGCATTTAAAGAGAGGGTGATGACGTGAAGATGCGTACGTCAGCAAACAAACCCGATCGGGGAAATGGTAACCCGATCGGGGATATTGTCAGTTCAGAATTTTGACTTGTCGTTTGATCTTCCCTTGGTATGTGACTTGATCTACCTTGACTCCATTGACTTTAGATTCGAATGGGGCCGTAACTAACACCTCTTGGGCCTCATTTCCTCCTCTATTTGAGCCTGATCATGTCCCCAAGTGTTAAGGGTCGGAGCATGAAGTTTGAGACGACTTTCGTCGAGGAATAGTGAAACCGTCACAACTTGTGCATATGAGCTCGGAATGACTTGAAACTTGTTCCCTTTGACTCGGAACCTCTAGATCTTCATAGCATGCCATCTTAACCTCACGTAATCGTATTTCTTAGCTTCTCCTTGCTCATATTTCCTTCGAATGACGGGTTTCGAAGTATAAACGAATAAATTCCTACAAATGACATTAAAGCACGAGAAATACTGCAAAGGAGATATTAGCTCATAAAATCACTTCTTAAAGTGGATAAACCATATTGAATCGAGCTAAAATGAGGGGATAAAAACATACAAATATTCACTTATCAAACTCCCCCAAGCTAAACCCTTGCTTGTCCTCAAGCAAGCATACAATAACAAACATGACAAGGACAAGGGCGACGAGCAACAATCAATCCAACCAAATGCAAATCCCATCAAGTAGCTTATAGAGCACAATGAAATACATCCAGAAACAACGTGGGCATAGGGAAAATGCAAAACATGGTTGAGATTTACATAACGGCGCAGCATAAGGAACATCAAATAGACTTTTCGGCTCATGCATGATCTTTTGACAATGGACTCTCACGGTGCACTCAACACTCAAATTTTTATATAAATCATGGAAATATTATTTTATATTTGAGTGGCACTCTCCTATCTACGACTCATGAGAATGCGTCCGCAATCTAATATGGTAAACCATTCAAAACACAAGTCAAAGATCACAATGCACATAGAAAAGAAGCCGAAAAATAAGAAGAAGGCTTTGGGAAATGGGCGAAAGGTGGACGAATAGTTATGGTCATGTGAAGGTTAGAATGAGCTAGCAACTGACCAATGATAAATGAATACCCAATCCAAACTTTCGGTTAATTCCCAAATAACGAAGCCAGAAGCAACAATTTGGCTTATTAAACTCGAAACACAAGGGTAAACTCCTTCTATTGATTTGACATTTTGAGGAGATACTCACAACTTCTTTATTATTTTTTTCTTTTCTTTTTCAATTTTCCGATTTTTCATTTTTTCTATTTCTTTCTTTTCTTTTGTTTTCTTTTGAACATCACTTCTTGAATATTTTTCGTTCTCCAAATTCACTTTGTCATTAAGGAACAAAATCTTCTCAAAAGTGTAACACCCGGAAATGTACCCTATTTTTCTAGTAGAAATATTTTACGAAATATTTTCAGTAATTTTAAGTTTTCAATTATAATTTTAAGTTCCGAGTCGAATTTAGAATTTCCGAGTTCGTATTTGGAAATTCTGCGAGATTTCATGAAAAAGCCGTCTTAAGTCTAGTTTGACTTTTCTGGACTTTGGAAATCGTCTTTGACTTTTCCTACACAACTCATACTCCTTAACCTAATATTTCTTTTCCACACAAAAATCAAACACATTTTCTTTCTTCTTCCTTAAGCAACTTTCCCTCTTGGAATTCGATCTTAGAATTGACGTATCTCTTTCGTTACTCGATAGAATTTACGTAAGTTTATCTTATTCTTCCTCCCGTACCTTCCTCTATCCGTATTGATAATAAAATTATCGTCTTTCTCGCTTTTTAAGCATTCCGTCTTTCTCAAGATGAACTTTATTCATCTTTTTGCGATCTAATTGTAGGTGGCGACCTCCAAGATCCCGACAAAGACTATTTCTTATAGAAGAGGATCTTGACGATCATTAGAGACGCTCAAAGGTAACGGTGAAGGGTTACTCGGTATTACTTACGTGTTTTACATGTTTATATGCTAGAAAATCGTATTAGATTACGATTAGGAAGATTAGAAACCATGCTATGATTAGTAAATGATGTTATAAGATGAATATTGTTGATATATATGGATTGTTGATGATTATTGGAAGTATAATTGAGTTTTGAAATGAATTGGTTAAGCTTTGGAAGCTCTCGGGTGAAGAAGTGCTCCCAGCCGGTCGACCGGCCGCCGGTCTGACCACCGGCTGGGAACACATCAGTAACTCATTTGGAAATTTTGGTTTTTGCATGATATGGTGCTCCAGGCCGGCCCACCGGCCGCCGGTCCACCCACCGGCCTGGAACACATCAGTGTTGAAGTTTTGAGTTTGGTATGATTGTCTGAGCCGGTCGACCGGCCGCCGGTCGACTGACCGGCCCAGACCCCTTTCCTCTGTTTTTTTGGGTTTTTGCCTGTGTTCTGAGCCGGCCCACCGGCCGCCGGTCTCCAGCCCGGCCTGGAACACGGCTGTATATTTTTCCTTCAACTTTTAAAACTCGTAATTTATAATAGTTCGCATGATCGGTTTATCATATGATTTTACGTAATGTCTTATAATATTCATGTTTTGAATATTGATATCTCTTTCGCATGTATCACATGTTTTGTGACGGTTTTCGATATGTTCCCACTTTGAGTCGGTTTTTACATATGTTACGGTTTAAGCACGATTTTGTCTTGTGCTTGTATTCTCATTCCCTTGGCTACCTTTCCGTTCGTAAGGCTGGAATGTCGGAA
>JAIUZE010071937.1:0-34427 GCA_022085475.1 Heliosperma pusillum | reverse complement strand
TGCCTTCTTATTACTCACATGCATTATATCTGTGGTTTGATCTAAAACATATATTCCATTTGTGGAAACAGCTTTACCATAAATCATATCGTTTAAAGAAAAAATACAGCTATTATCCTTTATTAAAAACAAAAAACCGTCTTTATCAAGTACGGAAACAGAAATAATGTTTTTCGACAAACTGGGTACATAGTAACAATTATTCAGTAATAACTCAAAACCACTAGGGAGTTGGATTACATATGTTCCCACTGAAACGGCAGCAACTCTAGCTCCATTCCCCACTCGCAGGTCCACATCACCCTTTGCGAGAGTTGTGATGCTTCTTAGGCCCTGCACATGATTACACAGATGAGAACCACAACCAGTATCTAGTACCCAAGTTCCGAAACTTGCATGGTTAATCTCAATCATATGAATAAAAGAAGACATACCAACAGGAGTGACGCGGCCTGCTTTTACGTCTTCCGCATACACGGGACAGTTCCGCCTCCAATGCCCAGTCTTGTGGCAATGGTGGCACTCCATGTTTTCTTTGCTCTTTGTCTTGCCTTGTGAGCTACCGCTAGTCTCACCAGGCCCACTCTTGACCTTTCCTGGCTTTTTGAACTTTGGCTTCCCTACAGCTAGGTCAGCTTGAGCCTTGCCCTTACCCCTACCCTTGTTGTTAATCATAAGAACGTCATGTTTCACGCTCCCACTCAATTTCAGATCACTCTCGGTCTGTACGAGAAGTGAGTGGAGCTGATGAAGACTTTTCTTCATGTCATTCATATAGTAATTTGCCCTGAAAAGGGCAAAACCATCATGAAGTGAATGAAGCAGTCGATCAATAATGATCGTCTCATCGATTTTACAACCAAGAGCCTCCAGCTTCTCGACATTCTCGATCATAGCAAGAATGTGTGGCTAACCGCTTGGCCCTTCTGGAGTTTCGCTTCAAAGAAGCGACAGGTATACTCATAGCTAACGATCCTCGGAGCTTTCGAGAACTCGTTAGAGAGAGTGGTGAAAATCTTGTTTGCACCATGGGCTATGAATCGCCTCTGCAAATTGGATTCCATTGAAAAGATGAGTACGTTCTTTATCGCACCCGCCTCCATTACGAAATCACTATAAGCAAGTGATGCATTGGCTCCTGCATTGGGGCCTGGGTTAGTCGGTAGTGGCTCAGTCAAGTACTTGAGCTTACCGTCAGCAATGGCAGCATTCCGTAATGCCGCCTCCCAGTCCGCAAAGTTGGACCCATCATTCTTCAGTCGCGTGGACTGATTCATGTTGTCCATAAAGATCTTTAGCCAGGACTCGCGAGCGAGTGTAGCACTTGGCATTGGGTCGTCTGTACTTCCAGCCATTTGTTATTTAGCAGTTATATCTTTATATAACGGATTCAAGAAACTGTGAAAAGAAGAAAAATTATGATAAGTTTCATCGTTTTAAAATTAAGTCTTAATGCAAAAACTGTTTAATGCGATGACTCATGCATTTATACAATTGACCTCCCTCAAGAATTATATAAATGATCCCAAGACTCAATTTCTGTAAATTGATAAGTCAACCTCTTGGCTAATTCTACCTTTAGAATTCTCGGTCGATAAATTTCTGTAAATTCAAAAAAAATTTCGGTTTTATCATTTTTTTTTCTCAAATTTATATTTCCTAAAATGAAAAACATATAATATAATTTTGTAGCCTTAAGCTCTGATACCACTTGTGGAAAATAACAGTTTACATCCCCTTAAAATTTAGGATTATAACAAAATTATAGAATATGAATTGCGAGTCATAAATATGAAAACGATATAAAATATAGAGAAAACGAATTGAACCTTTGGTCCTAGCAAAATTCGGCCTAAGAACAGATATCAAAGCAGATATCCTCCTAATCGTTTCACCCAAGATTGATCGAGAAATGCCCTTCTCCTTTGCTAGAAAGATAATTAAAAGTTACTGTTAACTTTTAGGTTTTTGTCTTTTGTGTGATGGAGGCACAAGTGAGTGTAGAAATTAGGTTAGAATTTTTCTCCTACTCTTACCAATCTCACGGCTCCCCTAGGTCTTATATGAGGAGATTTAGTCTCCTCAAATAACTACCCATTGACCGGAAAAACCGAGTGTATCTGGACACTTTGTTTCGGTCATTTTAGCTTCCAATATAATGTAATATATTATAATCGTCATTTGTCAAGGACCGACATTATAATACATCATTAATTATAAATATCTGTATATTTATAATTTGCCAATTAATTATAACGGTTTATGTTTAATTAGCTTACATTATATACAACAATTAAATATAACATTTTATATTCAATTTACAAATTACATTTAATTCGTCTCAGCTAACTTTATTTAATCATTATTAAATAATCGTCTCATCATCACATTGACTAACCTTTTAGTCAAATACACTGACTAACCTTTTAGTCATATAATAGGGCATCAATATGATTATTTTCTCAAATAATCACATCTCTCAAACACATCCTATAGGTGTGACTTTTAGGGACCAGTTGATCCCCGCCATCTGTATGACAATAACGTCAAACTTATCTAGCAAGCCAACCGTTATCGATAAACGTTAATCAACTGATTATAATACAAAGTATACCCTGTGAACCTACAGAGATTTATTTATGTTATTGCACTAACTGTGGAGGACACTGGCTCCAACAGTGTCTAGCTCATAGGTGTCCTTGATTAAGAAACCCGTGGAAAGAGGTGGTGTCTTTTATAACATTAAAGAAACTTGTTTTTGTCCACAACTGGTTTCTTTGACTAGTACTTGTTATTTACTATATGCGGTGTCTTTCTTTATTTTTTCCAGGCCGGTTTTTGTGTAACCCTGGTCTCTTTGTTATTTATGTAAGTTACCATATTTTCCAACAACCGGTCTCTTTGTTAATTTTTTTTTGCACTACTGGTATAAATACGTACAATACCTGCTAATACGTATATTGACAATTAGGATAATACTCATACATACTTGCACATCCTGCACCTAATACTCGTTCACGTTTAATTCAACATTAAAACAAGTTGTTAAATAAAATATTGTAAATCCTCTGTTCAAAACAACAATTGTATCTACCAACACAGTAATAATGTCTCGTGAAACAGAGCTCTTCTTTCTCAACTAAAAAAGCTGGAAAAAAGCATACACTAGTACCTACTAAGAAATTAGTATGTTGAACAACTTCGACAACTAATACAATCAAGTCACGCTTGACGAACATTCATCTTGTCAATATCATCCCGGTCGTCTTCTTCGTCATCTTCAATTTGGTTGAACAGATATTCCGCCCACATATCTTTTAACTCGCCAATGCACTCTTGTGCGTAAGTGTTTGAAGTTCCAGGCAAATACTACAGTTCAATGTCAATTAAAATCAGTGCGTGGAAATCGGTTATATAACACATGTACACACATATCACATATATAGGGCCAATCGAAAAACTGTCCTTTACTAAACTACAAACCACAAATTAGTTCATACAATTTCAATGGATGTGCATTTACAAGTCCATGAAAAGTAGGACAATTTTAATAAAATAAAAAACTAATCATGTTAGATACTGAATAATTTAACAACATAACCAAGTATAATACTAACTATCTAGAACATTCATCTTCTTTTATATCACAACGATTTGCCAGTTACTAGTAATTGTAGTAACTCACCATATGCAACACACAGTAACAACGTAATATCTATTACTTAATACTCTACTTGTGCATTCTATGAAAGAACTTCCTCTATTACAACAACCGGAACTTAGTACATTCAACAAGTATTATGAAATCCAAATAAAAATAAAGAAAAACGTTTTGATACGAAGAAATTCTAGATATGGGTTACAAAGTTACCTGGTCGGGAATAAATGGTCGTCTACTTGCGATAGTCTCAATTATGTAGCGACATACATAATTTCCACAATCCTTCGTGCCTTTGGTTTGGAGAGGACACTGTTATAATGAAAGTCGAATTGATCATGTGTAATAATTTAAATATTTGAAATGAAATATCAATTAAAATAATTTATTGTAGGATATTTAGACATACATACCTTTATTTTCTTCCACCTTATTTCTGGGTTCTTTTTTATTTTCTTGATGTCTTTTCGATGAAGAATACTAAATTTTAATATACCCCTAGAATATTTCGCCTAATAATTAGATACAGAAAATGATAGTAGAATATTAAACAAAAACTATTAAACAAGAATTTAATTAATAAGGAACATACTCATTGATAATCCGTTGAGCGAATTCGGTAATAATGTCATCTCCAGCAGGATCAAGCCAGAAACCGGTTATATTATTTTGAAGGGGCACATATCTTATTTTAACATTGCAAACTAGTTATATTAAAGCACCAGTGTCTTACGTTAAGAAACCGGTTATAAAAATAATAGGTTTCTTTTAAATGGTGTCATTGACCATTTTTGTAGTACTGACGATAGGAAAATGACGTTCGCTGTGTCTAATTTAAATATCAAGGTGATTCGTGGAGGTTGGCGGCTATATACATGTCATTTTTATTTTTTTTTGGTAGAATGTTAGTATATTTCTTTAAAAACATAAGGCCAATTACACTTTCAACCATTACAACTTGTTATCATACAATTCCCACGACAATTGCTAAAACATGCTCTCAGCTTACTTAATCACAATACTAACAATTTCTCATTCTACACCACATAACCTCCTCCTTGATCTTCTTAAGGATGACATCAGGGCGCCATAAAAGAGAATGGACACGACAATAATTCCTTGCCCACCATAGATGGTAAATCAGTGCATTTATGATGATAGCGTACACACTACTCTCATTCCTGCTCCTGCCATGGCACCACCAACCCAACACACTGACCTCAGGGAAGCCTGTTTTAAAAGCATCATTAACAAGCTTCAAAACAATCTTACTATAGGAACATTGAAAAAACAGGTGTTCACTACTTTCAGTCTCCTCCCTGCATAACACACATTATAATTCCACAGCAATATTCATCCTACCCAACCTATCTGCTGTTAGGAGTCTCCCATGAGCATACAACCAAGCAATGAAATTATGCTTGGGCATCCCAAGCTTGTTCCACACACAATCATGCCACTCTACAGCTGCACTATCACTACCCAGCCACTTATATCCTGCTGCAATAGAATACGTCCCATTCAACTCCTGCCAATTAGTGCCCACATACCCTGAAATGAGTTGATCTTTCACCCTGCATATCCTTCTCCAGGCCCAACTGCTACCATGAGGGGGGATATAATCACCCCAATTCTGGTTCTTAATATAAATTGAATGCACCCATTTGACCAGAGAGTGTCCTTCTTTTGCATAACCCACCATACATACCTTCCAACCGCTGCTATGTTCCACCTTCTCAGGTCTTTAATCCCTAAGCCTCCTTGCATCCTTGGTTTACAAACAGTCTCCCAAGCGACCAAAGCAGGAGAATATGACACTGCTTCTCCTTTCCACAAATAGCTCCTACAAACACTCTTAATTCTCTGCATAATACTAGAAGGCAGGATACAAATACGTGCCCAGTAGTAATGCAGAGTACTAAGAACACTCTGAATAAGAACCAGTCTACCTGCATAAGATAGTTTTCTATTCCCCATTCCCCTGATTCTATCCACTATTCTGTCCACTAGAATATTACATTCTAGAACAGAAAGCTTCCTAGCAGAAATTGACATACCTAGATACAAGAAAGGAAGGGAACCAATCTTCATCCCAGATAGCTCAGAGAACCCCTCCAGTACCCCTAGACTCAGCCCATTTCCATAGATATTTGACTTCCCCTTGTTCATTTTAAGTCCTGAAGCAGCTGAAAAAGTATTAAAGGCTCTAATCATGATAACCATGGACTGCCAATCACCTCTACAAAACAATAACAGGTCATCAGCAAAACAGAGATGAGTTAAGTTTAATCTTCGACACAAAGGATGATGTTTAAACCCCTCAATCTCCTTCACCCTGTTGAGTATTCTGGACAAGTATTCCATACAAATTGTAAATAACAAAGGAGATAATGGATCCCCTTGCCTCAGACCTCTTTTTCCAGGAAAATAGCCAAACAGTTCACCATTTAAAGCCAAAGAATATGTTGGAGTAGTCACACATTCCATCACCAGCTTAATAAACTGTTGACGGAAGTTAAGAGCCACCAGCATACCCCTTAAGAACTCTCATTCAACAGAATCATAAGCCTTCTGAAGATCTATTTTCATAATGACTCTAGGAGAGCAAACTTTTCTGTTATAAAGTTTGGTGAGGTCCTGACAGATCAGTATATTCTCCACTATGTCTCTCTCTTTAACAAAAGCACTCTGAGTTTTAGAAATAATAACCCCAAGCACTTCACTCAATCTGTTACACAGGATTTTGGCAACACACTTATATATAGTATTACAGCATGCTATAGGCCTAAACTGAGTCACAGACTTAGGCATTTCCACCTTAGGAATCAAAGTAAGGATGGTATGATTCACCTGCTTCAGAAGTTTTCCATAAATAAAAAAATCATTCTCAGCTCCAATGACATCATCCCCAGTGATATCTCAAGTATCCTTAAAAAATTGACTGTTATACCCATCAGGCTCAGGTGCCTTATTACCAGGTATAGAGAACATAGCATCCTTTACTTCAGCCCCAGTTACTTGCTTGCAAAGTGCTCTATGGTGATCATTGTTGAGAATAGTACCAGCCTGAACAGTAGCAGTATGGACTTCCTTAACATGATTCTGGGATCCCAGAAGCTTCTTATAAAAGTTTTCAAAAGTCTCATTAATACCTTGAACTTGATTCCAAACATTCCCCTCCTCATCTTCAATCTGAAGTACTTTATTGTGTGCTCTTCTCTTTTTAATACTTGAGTGGAAGAAGGCAGTATTATCATCCCCCTCCCTTAACCACTGAACTTTTGCTTTTTGAGCTAAGAATTCATATCTAGCATTATCAAGAATTCTAAAATTCTTAGCAGCCTCCTTTTCTGCCAGCAGCAAAGAAGGATTGAGTTGATCAACTCTCAATGCCTTCTGTATACTCTTCAAAGACATCTCCATAATCTGAGCATTCTTCTCCACATCATGAAAGTTCTCCTTATTAAGTTTTTTCAAGTCAGACTTCATTTCCTTAAGCTTTCTCACCAGTTGAAACATCTTGGTTCCATATACCCTTTTACCCCAACTGTTACTTATAAGATCATGAAAACCAGGAGCCTTTGCCCACATGTTAATGTTTTTAAAAGAAGTATTCCTCACCCTATCTTCTCCTTCTAACTGAATTAAACAGGGACAATGATCATACAGTCCTTCAGGCAAGAAATCAGCAAAAGATTCAGGGAAAAGCATCAACCACTGATCATTAATTAAAACCCTATCAATCCTACTATAAACCCTAGAGTTCACCTTCTTTTTGTTGGTCCAAGTAAAAAAAGATCCAATGGCTTTAATGTCTTCAACTTCACAGAATTGGACACACCTTTGAAAAGGAAGTATTTCAGCATTAGACACCATAGAACCAACCCTCTCATCATTCCTAAGAACATTATTAAAGTCACCCCCTATCAACCAAGGGCCATTAGTCACCTTAGCATACTCCCTCAAACAGTCCCACAAACTTACTCTCTCCATAGGCTTATTAAAACCACACACATAAGTAATCCAAAACTTTCTTAAGTCTCCTCTCATGGTAACCATAGCATGTATGGTCTGAGCAGAGACATGCTTGATGTCAACCTCAAACACCTGAGGATTCCACAACATCCAGAGACGGCCACTACTATGGCTTTGATGATTAGTGCAAATAGCCCAGTTATTACAAAAAACATTGCTAACATTCAACCAATTTTTCTTTTTAACTCTAGTCTCAATTAACCTAAACAGGTCAATTTTATTCATATGCAGGAACCTTCTAATATCCAACTGCTTATTCACCTTATTAAGGCCCCTAATATTCCAGAATCCTATTCTACCCATTTTCAGTGTGTATCTCTACTTCCCTTCCATCCTGCAATTTTGTCTGAGCAGCTTGGACCATGCTCTTTGTTACCATTTCCAGATATGAGGTACCCCCTGGAGTGTACATGGGAGAGTGAGTGTCCTGCCTGCTCAATTTAGATGCACTTTGAACATGAGACACACTCTGAATCCCAATAACATTCTGTTTTGGTGATACATCCACATTCCCAGCAGGTCTGCTCACCTCTTTCTTCTTCCATACATATTGCTTCTTTCCCACAACCTCCTTCTTCCTACACAATCCAGAAGCATGACCAATCCCTTTACAAGTCTGACACTTAAGGGGAAGCCAGTCATACTCCACCTTAACAGTCTTCTTAACTCCCTCTTCATCAAGAAAAGATAAACTCTCTGGAAATACCTGATTTACCTTTACTTTAGTTAGTAACCTAGCATATCCTTGAAAATTCCTCTTTTCAGTTGATTCATCCCTCCTTATCACTTTCCCAATTAACCCTCCAATCTTATTTAAGCAACTCTCTCCCCAGAATTTCAATTCAAGTCCTACCAGCTTGATCCATATAGGGAGGTAATCCAAGTCTATCTTAATAAGATCAGTCGTGGGAGTCCATTCCCTAATCACTACTGGTTTATTATCAAACATAATACCACCATTCTGTAAAACCCTCTGTTGAATCTCCTTAGTCTTAAAACGAACTAAGAAAATTCCATTCGGCATAAGTGACACCTTATCAATCTCCTCTTCTTTCCACATATGCTTAATAAAACCAGATAGTACATTCCATGGCGGATTAGCACCAACCACATATCCCAACACAGAAAGAGACCAAAACAAAATCTCATCCTTAATATCATCACTATTTAGTTGAAGAAGAGGTTGTTCCTTTACCTGCTTGTTCCCAGATGCTTCCTTCCAGGGTCCAGGTTCAGGCGTCACCCCTATCGACTCCTCCACCAGAGAATCTAGTTCTTCATCAAGGTCAATCGGAGCCAGAGTCTCTTGATTAAATTCCAAAGCCCTCGCCTTCGTGCCTTGATTCCCAGCAGCCAAAGTTTTTCCCTCCAATTTATTACTATCAATCTCATTATCAGACAAAGTATTTTTAATATTTGGAGAAAGATTATTATTATTATGTTTTTTATTATTATTTTGATTAGGTTTTTTTGCTCTAGTCATATTGTAGATCCCCAAATTGAATTCCTGAATTTTAGAGAAACCTCTCTCTTTTTTCTCTCTCTAAAAACATACTTTCTTTTATACATGTCATTTTGCTACAAGCTATGACGAGTATGTGGTTCCCCGACAAAGCAATTTCATTGGCACAAACGTTTCTTAGAAGACCGACCAAGACTTAGAAGAGTCTAGCCCATACATTGCATCCCTAAAATGCGAAAGACTACCTGCTATGTGAATCTCGTGTCTTTATTTTCGAAAATCACGTTTCAAACCCGTCTAATATTCAGAAATTCGTATCAAATTTTCCAACCCATTTCTCTCGATTCAATCCTTTTTACAAAAGATACATTTTCTACCTGAAATGATGTCCAATCAGGATTAGAAAAATCCCGAGTCATTTTCGATTGACCTCTTTTGAAAAAAGATTCATTTTAAGGTGAAATGATGTCCAATTAGGATTAGAAAAATCCCGAGTCATTTTCGATTAACCTCTTTTGAAAAAAAGATCCGTTTTAAGGTGAAATGCTCTCCAATAATGACTAGAGAAATCCCGAGTCATTTGCGGTCGACCTCTTTTGAAAAAAGCTCCATTTTAAGCTAAAAAGCTGTCTAATTAGGGTTAGAATAATCTAAATTTCAACTAACTTCTTTTTGACAAAATAACCCATTTCAAGCTGCTGGATTAGAATTAGAATTTTCCTAGACCAAAAAAAAGACAAGCCATTTTAAGCCGACATCCTTCCCGTTTTAAGACTCCTTTTATATACTTTCCAAATTAAAATTCAGTCAAACCGTGAACCAAACCTAACCCAAACCCAGAGTCGACTTTGAGATGGTTATGTTGAGTTAGGCTAGTTAGGCTCTTTGTTTGCCCACCCTACACGTGTCCATAGGTCACCCAAACCAATCTTTGGGTCCGAGTCATTAATGTCGACCAGTTGGTCCGAGTCAGTCCACAAAAAACGTCCCAAGTAGACCACATGGATGTTTATCACGAGCCCAATAGCCATGTTTGGTTCAAACACGGGCCAGACACACCAAGTCTATGTTCGTATAGAGTTCTAGCCACGTTTAGGTTTGAAAAACCGTCCATAGTCGCTTCTGACCCTGAATGAATAAGCCAAATTGCTCACTCTCCGGGTCTAGGTCCAATGTCGAGTCTCAAAGAGTCTATTATGTCGTTCGTTACTCGAGTCCTAATTGTGCAGGGGATTTTGATTCGGTAACTGATACTCACTCGGGGTTGTTTTGTAGAAAGGCCTCCGCAAACCCGTCAGAAAACTATAGAAACTGCAATTGAAAAGCTCTCGGGACACCTTGAACAAGTGCTTGTTCGTTTGGACAACCTCGAAGCGAAGATGAGTGGAGAAACTCCACCCCTCCACGTGAAACTGAGTTTGAAAAGAGGTTCAAACTGGTTGAAGATCAACTTAAGCTGTCTCGGTGGGAAAATGTGCATTATGAGAATGCTCGGGGGTATACTCCAGTTCAAGAAAAGTTGCCGACTAACTTTGTTTTGACCGACATCCTCAAGTTTAAGGGAACTGAAGACCCATTTCAGCACATCTTATCCTACAAAGAGTACCTTGCACAGAAAGAGGTACGCGCGGAGATGTTATCTTACATCTTTGCCCAATCATTAGGAGAACACCCGAAGGCGTGGTTTTATGGCCTTGACCATAAGAATTTTCCGGCATTCAAAGACATCGCGGTGCAGTTCTGTAAGCAATTTGCTGACAATGATGAAATCCAAACCACTATGAGAACGATTGAGGTAATGACTCAGAAAGAGAGAGAGGGATTTACTGAATTCCTCAACCGATGGCGCGCGGAAAGCGTGAAACTATCGAAAAGATCGGAAGAGACTGAAATTGTAGAGAAGTTCGTTAAGTATCTACGACCGGTCTACCGGGATGCTATCAAATACAAACGTTGGCTCGTTTAAGGAAATTATACGGGTTTGGAGATAAATGGAAGATGATGTCCGAACGATTGAGGCTGAAAAGCCTAAGGGATACCAAGGTGCCTCGTCCTCCAAAGCAAAGGTACCTACATCTACTAATCATATCCAAGCTATTAGCCTTTTGGGAGGAACCTCTAAAAGGCCACAACGACAAACGCCCAGGGTATTCACCGACATTGGGTGTACCTACACGTACACTCTTCAAAGGCACATGGATCAAAGAAAATTGAACCCTATAGGTTCCACTCCGGATCCACCAGCCGATCGGCAAGGGAATTGGTACAAGCCAAATGCTTATTCTGCCTACCATCGGTTCACATATTTCAAATATTAAGAAAATGACAAGTATGAACAGTTGGTACTCTTATAGAGTAAAGAAATTTGCATGTCCCTAAAGTGACATAAATATCTGAATGATAATAGATGGCCGATGTATAGAAGAAATGGTACCCTATGTATTCAGATATCACTTATCAGTACTGAAAATATCAAGAGATGTTGAAATTATATCGATATGGTTATGGAACCGATATACATTTGCGTGCGGTGTTTAATGGACTAGAAAATGGGGATATTATATGCAAGTCCTAATTTTGATTGTCGACATATAATCTTTGACTATAAATGAGTTCATGGACCTGAAGTCCATCTATTGACCTGAAGTCAATTGAAATTATGTATATTGTAAAAGAAACTGTACAGTTTGCATTTTGAGTAATTATCATGTGCATATAGAGACTAGAGAGTGAGTTCAACATTGCATCTTAGTTTTAATATATACTTCCTCCCTTCAACTCCACTCTAGCACTTTCATTTTTGTACATTATTCACAAGTGATCATATAATTGCAATTTTCTCTCAATATATAAGTAAAAAATATATTCATGTGTGATCTTGTTTGATTCGTCTTTACGAGTACATTATTAATATCTAACTTTTATAATTTTTGCAAACACGTAGCTAACGATATTTACTGCGTAAAACACGTCTCGGCAAATGTGAAAAAGGTTTTTGGTAGAGTGGAGTTGAAGGGATTAAGTACATTATTATTATTGCATTATTGTTAGACTATGTTGTTTAGAATTAGTTACAAATCATATGCATGCACATGATTAATTATATTGTTCTACTTTGATAAATGTTTAAAAGGAGAAGTATATTTTACTCCTGCGAGGATATCTCCCTGAAGGAGCATCTTATGAATGATCATCATTTGTTAAATGGTTGATCAATTGAGTTTTGAGAACTCGTGACGAAATATATAAACCTCTACCATACGATTGAACGATATCGTGATTAGTTCCAAAATGGAACATCAAAACTCCATTAGAGTTTATTTGATGTCTCAACCTGAAGTTTGAGCATATGAGAATTGAGATCTGAGTGAATTTATGGTTAAACACTTGAATAAGTTTATGGTCCATAAGTACCATAACGATTGAAAAATAATGTAGTCAAAGTCTACAATGAGGATGTCAATCCAATGGTTTAGCAAAGAAAATCACTTAATGTATTAAGTGGATTATTATTATCACACAATTTGGTTGATTCTCCCGTAGAGATCCAATATATGGATGATTGCTACACTATTTTTCCCTTCGACTAGGTTTTTTTTGTCCCAACGGGTTTTTCTCAATCATGGTTTTTAACGAGGTAGCACTACAAGCGCATTATTGATACGCTATGGTAATGATCGTTGAGATGACAATTGTTTTAGACATAATATTATGTCATGTTACGAGAAGAATTGAAATTATTTTCTCTCATTATTGGTGAATTACCTGAAATGAAGATCAAGAGTCATCATGAATGACTACATCCGAATTGTGAGTTCTAAAGACATATTGTGACACCCTCAAATTTGCGGAAAGAAAAAAATTATTTAAATACATAATGAAGGTGTCTGAAATAAAAAGGTTCATAACAAAAGGAAAATAATATTTTACATAAGAATTATACCAGACGGGAGACATATCTCTCGTATAAAAACGGAAGTAAAAGAGTGTATAATAATATACAATCTAAGAACCAAATATAGGTCCAAGGTAAATACTTCGCTCGCTAGCTCGTCAATGTACCCGAAATATGCATCACCACCTGTTCGACCGCATTAAATATAAACACGGAAGCCACAGTCAGTGGGGAGTAACTCCGAGTTCTCCCAGCCACGAAATGTCGAGTTTAATAAAACATGAATAACATAAAAGCAATGTATATGGAAAATACAAAACCTTAACATGTATGATATGCTTTTCATGTTATGAAACAATTAACTAACATATAACCTAGCATATGAAAGCTATCATGTGAATCCGATAATAAACTATAACATGAGGTAGGGAAGCTGGTATGCTAGCTCAGAGGTTACCGTTAACATGGCCATGATACACTCAAACCCTAATCAACACGTAATCATGTGAATCAGTTAACAATCGGTAATCCAAACTCTATAAACCTTAGCCGGCTTGCATCTCACCTTCTAAGATTCATAGAATCATACAAACATGAAAGACCAATACTTCTACAAACAGGCACAAGTTCTTAGTGACGTCAATAGAAGACTTCTGTAACTCCAGTCTATACCACGAGGTAGGATATACTTAAATATTTAGGCTCAGCGGTCACGCTAATGACATGGCCCAAATACCAAGCACACATCTGGGCTCAGCGGTTACACTAATAACATGGCCCAGATCCAAAGCACATATCTTCGCTCAGAGGTTACCCTAATAACATGTCCAAGATACGACTCAACCCTAAACCTAGACTGCGCAGACCTAGAGAAATGCGAAGATCCATCGCATCCAAGACCCATGATACAATCACATGAGTACCCCTAAGAAGATCCATCGAAGGGTTGGCTAGTACTAAAGCTGGCTCCATTTCCCAAAGTGGAAACCATGGCAGCCATGCCCCGACTTGAAGATCCATCAAGCCGGGAACACAAAAGCTATCAAGCGGCAAACTCCATATGCTCGTTAAAGATAGTAGGGCCTATCAATGTCATGGTCCAAGATACTCATTTAGAATTAGAATGGTCAAGACGCCATATACTCATAATTCTTTATGGGTACTTAGTCAACACGACATATATCATACAATCAAACAGTCACGGGAAAACTTCCTATCATGTGACTAATTGCATATAAATCATATTCAAATATCATATCGCCTCATATCTACTAAGGCTCATTCATTCATTCATTAATTAAAACCTTACCTGAAGACAAATCCCCGACCCGAGTCCCGCGACGGGTCATCAGTCAAAACGGGGCTGACTAGATCGTAGTTTGACCAAACCCGTTTGGTCAAACCGGCTAGAAACAGAGTCTTAGTCATCTCGGCTTGAACAAGAATAATCATATTCAATTCATGTTATTTATTCCAACCTATAACATGTGAATAATTAAAATTATACAAAAACCCGCTTGACTTAAGGATATCAAATTAAACTACGGTCTCGTATTATAATTTCTAACATGTGAGAAATAATAATTTTATGAAAAACCTTTTTAATTAAATATTTTACTTATTAATATTTCCCACTTGCTAAATATTACAAACCACGATAAAATGGCAATAACTCAAAAACCGTCACAAGACCAAGGAGGGACCCACGGGCTGATTTTGGGCCGGACCATACATGGGCCTGGACTGGACCCACGGGCCTGGTTTGGGCCTGTTTTGGGTCGACATTTTTAAAACCGTTTCTTTATATTTCCCGCATGCTTTAACATATTTAAAACCCGTCAAAACAACAACCAAACAATCAAGTATTGACACAAACCCAAAGACCAAAACCCGGACCAACCCAGACCAATCCAGACCGGACCTGGACCGGCCTGAACCGGCCTGAACCGGCCTGGTTTTGGGCTGGTTTGGGCTGGTTTTTCAGCCTTCTTACACGGCCCCAACAAATCAACAAACCCAAATTATTTCCAACATGATTTTAATTAACAACATCCATTTTTAACATCCAATTCATCCATCATGCATACAAAAATCATGATTATGAACAATCATCTAATATGTCAAGAACACTAAACAAAAACAAAAGATGAACCAAAAACAAAAGAAACAAAAGCTATGTAACATTAATTCGTCGAGTAACTCGGAATCGTTACCTAGCTAGCAAAATCAAGTAGCACCAAAATAAGAAGTAAAGAAACCCGTCTACTAATCTCCACCCAAAATATACGAGTCACCAAACTCGTCTTCAAAATCTTCCCCTTATAAGAAATGACAAGAATAACATTATTAGAATTAAAACTTGATTTTCCATAATTAACGTGTTGAAAACGATTTTGACGGAATTGAAAATAAACCGTACTTGAAGATGGAGAGCGAAGAGGAGATTCTAGAAATATAAGTTAGGAAGGATTTAATTAAGAAATGAAGGTTTTATGATGATTTTGCTCAAGAACGACGAAGAACGGATGAAGAACGACGAAGAACGTTCAAGAACGATGAAGAACGATTTATTTGATCTTAAGTTGATTTGTTGTAAAATGAAAGGTTGTTTGTGAGTAAAGTGGGGTGAGGAGTGTCGTGTAATATAGAGCAAACTAGTGAGTTGGGTTTTGAAATTGTGGTTATGGAATTGACCCGGTATAATAATTATATTACCGTAATTAATTAGATATTAAGTTAATTGAATTAAATATCAAGATATTATGTTATTGAAATGAAAAGAAAGAAAATATCAAGGTCAAAGAGAGAGGAAAAACCGTGTGATATGGTGACTGTCGGGTCAGTTTTGTAAACGATTTGCGTAATTTCCGTTAACTGATCGATAAAGTTAATAAATATCTAGATATTTTGATTAGTTTATTCAAAACAATTAAAATATCTTATGGTGAGTGGAAAGCGATGACACGCGCGTGTGACTCATGCCAAAGTCGAGTTTCGATTTTGTTTCGCGCTTTACGATTAGTCGGGAATAGTTAAATGACGTTCGGTTAAAACCGTAAACGTTATTCTTTAAATTCCGAATAAATTCAAAATAATTATATTAAATTATGATAAATCTTAATAAATCTAAATAAAAATAAATCAAAAATATTATTTTTTTAAATAAAATTTCGGTCTTCAACTTATGAGACGAGTCGGGAAAAGTCAACGGAAGTCAAAGTTGACTGAAAAGTCGAGAAAAGTCGAAGATGACTTAAAAGTCAAGAAAAGTTTAGGACGACTTAAAAGTCAAGAAAAAGTCAATGACGACTTTAAAAAGTCAAGGAAAAGTCAAAGACGACTTAAAAGTCAAGAAAAGTCAAAGATGACTAAAAACGGTCTTTTCATGGAATCCCTCAAAAATTCCAAATACGAACGCGGAATTTCAAAATAAGACTCGGAACAAAAATTCCTATTTTAAAAACTTAAGTTCTACTGAAAAGTGTTAGTAAATATTTTACTAGAAAAATCGGCATTTTTCGGGTTGTTACATATATGATGCGGGTTGTGGGGAGCAGAGGTCGATTGACCTTGACCTTAAGCGGGTATAAATTCCAACTTCCCTCATTACTTTTTAATAATCCTAAACTTATATATACCCCTTTCCCTAATTTGTGTGCACTTTACAAACCCAAACGATCCTAACCCTAATTAATCAATATAAAAGAAAGGAAACTGAGAGAAAGGAAGGGGGCGAGAATAGTTAATGTGTAATATTAAAAGCTACAACAAAGAGATTCGACATTTTTAATTCTAATAAAATGAATGTGTTACTGAAATAATATTTTTCTGATAAGTTATTTATAAAACAAAATAGTCCGTAAGATATTTAATTTAACTAAGACAACTTGTGATGATATTTAACCATCTAAAGTATCTAATGAAGCATATAACTATTTCTGTAATTTTTGTTAAACCATACTGAGAACAAATATAAAGGGAAAAAAAAGTAAAAAAAAAACACCGTGGTTTAGTAATATGAGTAGAATTACATAATTTTTTTAATATAATATTTAAAATATTTATGATACATAAATTGGAAAAATAAGATAATAATGAATAAATTAAAATAAGCCAACAATGAAAGTTATCGTGTCTGATAAGATAGTGTGACACATAAGGATAACATATTACGCCTAATATATGTCTTGAATAATTTCCTAAAGTTAAGCCGAATTTCTAGTTAAGAGTATTTAGGCGGAAAAATTATTATTTCTTCTATTCTTTTAGCAGTAGATAATTATCTATATTAAATATTGTGGACACCCCCGCGATCTCTTCGCGGAGTCCGACAGAAGCATTATCGACCCGAAATTTAATACGAATCAAATAAAAATAAAATGGAGTTGCCACAAAGTGTTATGGGAACTTGGAATTATGCAAGTTACCTTTACACATTTCATTGAAAAGCACAAAGCGAATCGACTTTAAGTGAATAAAGCTGAGAGACTTGTCTCCCTAAATCACTCGAGTTGAAAGACTATCGCTACCAAATGGACTCGGAAATTTTGTAAACCACGTATTTTGAGTATGGGGCGAAGGTATGTGTTAGGAAGTGTAATACCCGTATTTTTATAGCATTTTCTTAGTCTTGAAGATGAATCAAAGTGGGGTCTTTAGCGAGCCGAGGTTGATCGAGCTGCGAGTAGGTCGAACGACTTATGTGCTGAGGTCGAATGACCTATAGTTGTGGTCAATCGACCTGAATCAGGTATATATGATGTGGATTGTATGACGCGGAGGTCGATTGACTTGGTTGTTTGGTTGATCGACCTGGAGCTTAGGCGGGTATTAATTCCAACTTCCCTATTTAAATATTAATTAACCCTAAACCTATATATACCCCTTCCCATAATAAGTTTGCACTTTAAAAACAAAACTATCCTACTCCTAGTTACTCCAAATAAAAGAACGGAGACTAATAGAAAGAAAAGGCCCGTGAAGAGAGAAGGAAAGCGGGAATATCTTGATCGATTGCATTGTGCCTTCTCGTAAGTAACCCTATTATTATTATCAATTATGATCTAGTATTTATAATTGTAGTCCTCGTAACCTTGGTTTGACCAATGATTCAAGCATTAGTTTTCATAGTATGTAATTCAGTTATGGATTGTATGATTATCAAATGCGTATTTAGGTGGTGGGTTCATAGAGGAACACTTCCATTGGATTTATATTTCGTTGTGGTGCTAAAATGGTAGGGATATCCTACTCAAACTTTTACTTTAATATTTGATACAAGGATTGGTAATCCTTGCCGAACTGTGGTACACGGGGAACCACTGAGGGGCGCACTAGGATGGAAAAGCGTAGAAATACGCATTTGTGGAGTTGCCACCAATTTTAATGGAAAATTGGAACCGTTCGAATACTTCATGCCTTGTCAAGACACAAAGTAGTGACATGAACACTAAGAATTTGTTACCCTTAGCATTCTATGTCTAAAATGATTGTCGTGGATGCCAATAAAAACAGATGTTCACAGAGATTTGGAGTAAGGGGTGAGACTACGTATTAGGAAGCTCTTTAATCGAACACCTAATCCCGCCCTCCTCGATAGCGGCCTCTACTAATGATTAAAGAAATCGTTCGTATTTGATATGTTATCGGTTTTATGCATGCAATGCAACATCTAACGTTTTAATCCTAGCATGTGAATTGGACTATGTCGGTGAACATGTAATTAGCACTCAATTATGTGAAAATTGGAATTTAGAATGAATTACATATGAAAGAAAACCGAGAATCATGCAATTACAATGACTAAATGGGATTACAACGGATTACGGGATCTACGTTAGAAATATACTCATAAGGGAGATTTGAAGAAAAGGAAAAAGTTTGAAAAACTAAAAGATAGATTAGGAGCTATAATACGACTGATAGTTAATTAATTACGTAATGAAAGTTACGTCAAGGTGAAAACAGAAGTTCAGGGACAAAACTCAACCCAGAATTGGCGCAACATTAGCTGCGTCTTCTGGAAGAGGCGCAAGGCTCATTGCGTCTATTCTTGAGTTGAATTCTGTCTGTGAAGTCATAATATCGAGCAGTAATGTTATTTTGTATATTTACGATTGATTATTGACCTATGACTTGAGTAGAAGTGGTTTAACATATTAATTATACTACAATTTATATCAACAATGAATCTACATATTTGATATGAACGAATCGAACCTCTAAAACCTAAATTTGATTTATAGACTAAAACCCCGCTAATATTGAATTATTAAGGATCAAGAACAAAACACTTTATGTGAAAGATAAATAAGATTAACAGTTGATAAACAAAGAAAATAAAATAAGAAAGAGTTTACAGAAACCAAAGGAAGAAGAAGAAGAAGAAGAGCAGTAGCAGGGCAGTCTCTGCAAGAGGCGCAGCAGATGCTGCAATCCTTCTAGAAGGCGTATCTGCTGCTGCGATTCTTCCCGACGTCAAGATCCCTAGTAAAAAGGTTTTATAAAAAAGGTTTTGATTAAAATCGACTTGAATTTATTTTTGACGTGAATTAATTGAGCAGAAAAATAAATAATAATAAAATACTGGATTACTCCCTCAGTCTTACATGTTTGACGAAACGAGATTAACTAAGTTAACGTCTTAGCGATAGCTCGACTCGAATGTATGCATAAAGTGGCTTCGTTAAAGGACTAAAACAATCAATTGATTAATTGACTGATTGTGTAGTGGTCAAATTGTTCGGTCATGCAAACGTGACGGGTACCCAGAAGGAACTGAGCTTACGTGGTTGATTGAGCAAGCACGTAGATGTAGAAAAGCTTAGAGGAAGGTCTAGAATACAAAGAGAGAGAAGAAGGGCGGAGCACTCGCGTGCCTTAAAAGTGAAAACAGAGCTCTCCTTTTATAGTAAAAATTATGAAGAGTTCTGGAACAACACAAACTTATCTCGAAAACGGAGAAAACAGGCTGGGGAAGGGGAGCAATGTAACATCCGCAAATGTACCCTATTTGTATTTTAAAAATATTATACGGATACTTTTCAGCGAAATTTTAGATTTAGTCTAGAACTTAGTTTCCGTGTCTATTTTAGCAAATCCGAGTTCGTTTTCGAACTTTACTCGAAATTCCGTGTGAGTTACGCCTTAAGGCACCAAACCCTAAACTCCATTTATGGATCAACTCAAACTCCTCACTACTCCTTCATTCCTCACTCAAATCTCCTTAATTACATCATAATCTTTCGCTCTTATCGTCCTCTACCTTGTGTGGTAATAAAATTACCACCTTTCTCAAAGGTGAATTATATTCATCTTTTATCGTCTTTGTATAGGTGGAGACCTTCAAGACCCCGATAAGGATTACTACCTAGTGGAGGAAGACTTAGAAATCGTTTGAAGACGCGTAAAGGTAACAGTGAAGGGTTACTCGATATGAATATGTATTTTATGTGTTAATTGATTAATTCTTTGTGTTGATTTCACATGAATAAGTGTTTATTACTCATTTATATGTTTAATCCATCTCATATGCTTATTTTATGTTAATCTTATGCAAGATTACATATATGTTGTTGGTTTCAATCACTCATTGTTGTTAAACTTGTGTGTGGATCTATTTTAGGGAAGCCATGGTTAAGTTTAGAACAAAAAAGAGATGTCTCGACCCAAGTCACGGGCGTGACCCATATGTCACGAGAGTGAAATAAGAGGCAGACCCAATACCCTTGCGTGACAGACATTTCACGGGCGTCACTTGCAAGTCACGGTCGTGAAACTCATGTCACGAGCGTGCCATACAAGTCACGGTCGTGACGACTGCAGGTTTCCTGTACAGACCCATTTTTCGCAAAATAGTCATATCTCCTTTGTTACTTTCTTGATTTGGGCTTGTGACCTATCGTTGGAGCTGTAAGAGAATAATCTATCTCCTCCATTTAGAATTTCCGAATTTGCATGTATAGAACTCTAGTTATGACTGTTTGAAGTGGACCCTTGTTTTAATAGTTTCCAAACTTGTTGTTTTGAGATGATTTATGTTTCTTATTCATCATACTTCTTTAACTTGGTCAAATGCTTATGTAATCACGTATTTTCTCATGTTTATCATTGTGACATTTATATCATGCTTATATCACATGTTTTGTGACGGTTTTTTATATGTCCCCCTTTGAGTCGGTTTTACACATGTTATGATTTGAGCACTAATTGTTATGTGCTATGAACTCTCATTCCCCGGCTACCTCCTCGTTCGTAAGGCTGGAATGTCGGAACGAGCAGATGTATCCTTAATGCTTAAATGCATGTTTTAGTGGGCATATGACGACGTTGTTGGGAGGCGAACGCTTTGCGTTGATCGACCCGGCCATCAAATGTTGTATACTTGCGAGGTGGTGTCATTGCATTTAGCGTACCACTTGTTATGATGCTTGTGCTCTTTTCCGCCTCTTTCGTGAAGGTTAACCGAATTTGGGGTACTCGGTTTCTATGTTTGACCGAGCATTGGTTGCGAAATGTTTATCGCATGTCGAATCGAAAAATGTGATTCCGAGAGTCTGGCCAGGTTTAGACTAAGATTGTATTATTATCGTCGTTCTACCAGGAGGAAATTAGTCTACATATACGAAATGATAATCGTGTATGCGTTCAGGGAAATGTTTATCCCGTGGATGCGATTTTAATCATACTTGCTTGTACATGGTGCTAGTGCCTGTCATTTACCGTGAGAGATGTTGTCAACGTATTCGTACGTTTGGATGGATGAAAATATGTTGATTATTTGTGACCGTGGGATGACTTGGCGTGGTTTATATGTCGAGTCTCTATCTTATCAAGTATATGCCGCTATCGGTGAGATGCAAGCCCTAGTGAGTATATAGTTGCCTAAGAGTGTCATCTCCTGATGCGTACAGTTTATATGTCGATATCTATTTTATCAAGTATATGCCGCTAACGGTGAGATGTAAGCTCTAGTGAGTATATAGTTGCCTAAAGGTGTCTTCCCAGAGTTTGTCTATAACCTGATGATTACGGTTTTGTACTTCATGGGCTATATCTTTATATATATTGAAATGCTTATTTATCCTTTTCATAATTCACATGTATATTTATATATGTATGGTTCTACTTATGTATTTTTGTTTAAGTATGTTATTTGTGATATGGCTGGGAGAACCCGGAGTTACTCTCCACGGACTGTGGCGTTCATGTTTTCATGGATGAACAGGTTGCTTGGATGGTTTTGCTTGTGGTTTTGGGTTCGGTTGTGAGCTAGCGGGCGTTGGCCTCGACGATTTACCCCCAGACGTTTTTAGCTAGTTTTGCTAAACAACTTTGATGTTTGATAACATTTCGAGAGACTATGTCTCTTTGTAGTATATCATACTTTAGCTTGTAATTATTTGACATTCCGCGTACTTTCCTTTTGGCATGTTAAAAGTTTCAAAAATATCGTATTTTCCGCTATATAAATCGCATGCTTGTTATGTTTTATTTCCGCTATCGCGAGGGTTGTCACAGTTGGTATCGAGCCTATGAAGCTCCCGACGCACACACGTGAACCCTAAATTTTAATTACTTGACCAAGGAATAATGAATGAGAGATGGGTAGACTTAAGGACCTAATATCGTAGTCTTTGGTGTACTTGATGTTTGTTAGGTTCTAACTTGTTTGTTGATTGTGTTGAGTGATGTTCTGTTTGTTTGTATCTACCGTCTTGTGGTGGACCATGTGTTGGCAAGAAAAAGTATCTTTTGTCGAATATTGAAGATCGACAAACCAAATCGAAGTGTGTTCATCCCTCATCTATGATTTCTCTTGCCTTTAGTGTACCTTTTCCCCTCCTTCTATCTAGGTGCTTCTTTCTCTTCCATCTTGTTTTGCCTCTTGGAAATTACTCTTGATAGTTTCCTCCGTCTTACCATTGGTACCCTTATCTTCCTCATGTAACATTTTTGTGGATGGCATACCCTTTTGTTTGTGGTATATTATACTTGGTCGGAAGAACTTTGAACTTTGTGGAATATTAGTGTTTGTTAGAATGAATTTGTGGTTTGAGGAAAATGGTGTAGATCTAAATTCACCCTATAGTGGTGATTGGTTGTATCTCTGAGGAAAGGTGGTAAGATAAGTTCGATGATTTTAATGCTTAATGCTTGCCATGACTCATGTGTGAATAGTTCATGGTATTTGATGGTGTAAGGTTGAATGAGTTGGCTAGGACTCCTTAACCAATTAGTGATTTAATCTTCTGAACTTAGGAGTTTGAATGATGCCTTGAGGTATAAAATGCTTTTGAGGCTAAGTGACTTCTTGTGATTTTCTAGTGTGTACTTTTAAGTATATGCTTGGTGGAAGAATTCTTGGCTATAATTCTTGGATCTAAAAATATGATCTTATATCATGGTATCGGAGATTTGGTTGAGGTAGTAAGTCGTCATGATAGATTAAACCATGCTACTTAAGGATTATGGACATGAGTGAAATCTGATTAGATTGGCTATGACGGTGATGTCTAAGGATGTTGAGGATGACGTTTTTTTCGGTGTTCTACCTTGTGGGCCATAGGAGTTGAAAACAGATTTGTATGAAGAATTCCTTGTTAGTCCTTCGGTTTTGAAACCTTTGAGAGTGTGTCAAATTTTGGAGTTAACAGAATGTTACTGTGCTTGAGTTGCAATTCCGCTATTGGGAATCCGTGTTATATGAACGGATGGATGAATTGGGTTGTAGACAATTAATCAAATCCAGGTGTACCTTACTTTGATGATTGTACGTGGTACTATGGTCCCTTGTAAGAGACCTATGTAGAGGAATAATTAAGATGTTTTACTATCGCTCTGAGTTTGAAAGGCGAATTTTGTGGTTTAAACCTTATACCTTCACTCGTACCCTTATCTGTTTCCATTTCTATCCTTACAAGTTTTTGTCAAAATTGATCTTTAAGAGATCGCATGCTCATTACTCTACTATCTACTTTGTCTTTTTCTTGACCTCGTTAATTTCAGAGTTCCTCTCTTGTAATCTCGTGCCTGATTTATTCTCGTGTTCTCCTTGAGATTCCTTATCGTTTCCTAACTCGTTGCTGCTTCATCTTTTCTCTAGTGGATTGGATATCTCGTTTGTAAGGTTCAGAGAGTAAGTGTAATGTATTTTGGTATTCTTTAGTTAGAATATGTGTCTTTGGATCGAGCAAATTTCATGTTGTATTTGATCATGGAAAATAGGACTTAAGCTCTAGGATGAATTCTAATAGTGATAACGTATCCTCTGTTGGTGGTTTTAGATTTGGAGCTTGGTATTGTAGTGTTATTTTGAGAATTGAGTTGATCATGATAATATTTCGTTGTTGCGGGATATTGTAATAGTTACCTTTGGGGTTATTTGGGAAATTGTTGTCTTAAATTGTTACGCTCTAAAAAGGAATCTTACCTTGTGATTTAAATTTGTGACCAGATTCGAGGATAGATCTCATAAGCAAAGATCGATACGTTTTGAGTTTTGATGAGCTAGATGATTTGAATGGTTGTCTAATTGCCAAGTAATTGGCCATTTGTGGTTTGGAATTAGTAATTTTCTTTTATTCTTAAGGAATCATAGTTTGAGATTGAGAAATGTTCGTTGCAAGCTTTGGATAGTGAGTGCTCAGTTGTTATGGATTATAGAGTTAGAATGGTGAACCAATTTATCTTGAGGATTAGTAACCATCATAGTTTGCTATTGTGACTATTTATATTTGAGGTTTCGAGCGTAGTAATGATCGAATTAAGGATGTTATGGCATATTAAAGAAATATTATAATCGATAAAGGATTGTGGATTGTGGATTTTCCCTTGTCGTGAGACCATGGATGAGGCTAGTTGGATCTTACATAATTATGTTTGTTAGTTTGATTGTAACTGTTGTAAATAATGTTTATAGAGTTTAGCGATTTAGAATGATTAAGGTGTAATCGATGTAAGTTTCATCCTCTTGAGGACTAGTTTATTAGTAGAGTTAATGATGTCGAATTCTCGTAGATTTTCTTGCCAATTTTATCGTGATCTTCCTATCCCTAAGAGTTAGATGTGTATCGTTTTTGCGTTTTTTGTATATATTTTGTTACCATGATTTGTGTGTGAGATGGTCGAGTCGCTCTATGTACGTATATGCCTTCTTATTTTGATTTTATCTTTGAGAAAACCTTCGAATTTCCATATTGTATTTCTAATTTAACTTTTCAAACACTACTACAAAAACAGGCTATGACAACGGTTAAAAACCGTTGTAATATTAAAAAGCGGACGTTGTTAAAGCCTCCGTTGTTAAAGGTTTTAACAACGGTGCCGATTTAATGAAAATACCGTTGTGAATAGTTTTAACAACGGTAATAAGTCGTTGTTATTACTAGATAACTGTTGTTAAAACGTGTGAATAATTATGGTGGGAAAGATACGAGAACGGTTCTATGAAATTAAACCGTTGTTAAAGGTATGATTAATTTTGGTGGGAAGGATTATAACAACGCTTTAATTTTTCAAACCCGTTGTGAATATTGTTAATTACAACGGAGTATAATAAAGAAGCCGTTGTGGAAAGTTTTAATAACAACAGGTATACTATAATACACCGTTGTTAAAGGTATGATAAGTTTTGGTAGGAAATATGTTACAACGCTTTTAATGAATTTTGAAAAACCGTTGTTATTATTTTTATTATTGTTTTTGAAAAAATTGAAATTTGTTCCCATGCCACCAGTTAAAATCCTGCATAAATCAGCAGCAGTACGCAGCATAAACCAATTTCAGAAGCAGCAAAATGATATATCTATATATAAATCAGAGCAATTCATGTACAGGGCAATTCATGTACAGGGCAATTCATGTACAGCAGCAGCAAGATGATATATACAACCAAAATGATCTCTTTCAGAGCAATTCATACTTACAACTCGCTCTAATTAATGACTTCTACATACAAATTAAAGTTCCCTATCTGCTTCCAAAATAATCTAAGTTTCATTTATTCTTTGTTTGTTCATCAAGGACGTATTTGCCCAACAAGTCCCTTACCTCGTCTATATTGTGCTTAGTGTACTCAGGGACATGTGGCGTGTTGATTGAATACTGCGGATAAAACAAATAAAAGACATCGATCAGTACGGTAACAACAGTATAGGCATATCATACATAATTAGCAACATCGATCATATATATATAGCAGAAAAGATATCAGCTCTAATGAAAAAAAGTAAATAATAGCTACATTAAACTACTAACTCTTTCTGGAATGCTGATATATCTTCGCCTAATAATCTCCAACATGAAACGACAAACGTAGTATCCACATTGGATGCTATCCGGCTGTTTAGGGACCTATTATTACATAATAAACGAAGAGACGAGAAGGCAATTACCAATTAGTTTAATGCGTAATTAAAAAAGACAGATGTATATGCGTAATTAGTTTAATGCACTTAATTATTAAGGTATATATTGTATTTGCGCGTACGTACCCCTGTTATCGTAATAAAAGTAGGGCCATCATCAGAATATTCTGTCGGTTGATCGCCGGTTGTTGCTCTTTTCTTCTCAAAGGCCCTTTAAAAAAGGAAAGAGGCCGAAAGTCACATAAACTTACTTAATAATAATAAATGAAACTTAATATTATGTGCCAAATCATCATCAGTATTATAAACTTACTTAATAATCAACTTCTTAAAGGTCTCGGATGGTTGTCCATGCAAAGAGTCCAACCAAAATACTTTCTTCGTGGTCGGATTGATCGCTGCTAGCACCCAATGTCTCCTAGAGATCGAGAGACACATCATTATTAACAAGCACAACATGCATCATAACCAAACATATAAAACTGCAATTGTATTTGGAATCGTAATATTAATTATATATTACCCGGCTTCATTATAAGGGGCAAAAATGAGCTTATTGTTTTTCGCCAACTCCCCAGCAATATAATTTACACGTTCTTCATACGAAAACATCTCGATATGCATAGATAAAACATTTGGGCACATGAATCCGTATTGAGGAAGTGGATTAATATTGGTCTCGGCGGGGATCACAACCGAGTTCAAGTACCTACATGCCGGTTTTAATTCCGATATTATAAACACTATATCTTACTTAGTCAGAATATTAGAATACTGCATGATTTAATTTATTAAGAAACTTACTTCATCCAAACATATAGGTGTTGGACATCAATCTCGTCAAGGCCAGCCCAAACGGCTAGCGTTTCCCAATCCAGCATTGCTTGGCGTTCTACCCCTACAATATCATTCTCGAGCGGAATAACTATTAATTGCTCGCTTGCTATGCGTCTCTCAGCCTCCTTATAAAGCTCCAGCATCGCCACCGTTCGTACTTTTTCCATGTAAACGTTCCCATGAAATTTAGTACTGGATAGACTCCTGACCTCTTTCAGCTTGGGGAAATGATGCGGTGTGCTACCTTTCACAACCTACATGTGGCTAACTAAATTAAGTTGCTCTTTCAATGATGAGGCGATAGTAGAACTTAAAATATAAAGAGAGTTGATTAAATACCTCATCAAGTTGTTGTATTGACGAGGTAGTAGAAAGATTATTGTCTATCGAGTTAGACTTATCCATGTTTTTTGTTACCTACAAAACAAAAATAAAACATAGTATAAATTTCACTATTTATGAAGGTGATGAACAAAGACAAAAGGCGGGTTAAATTAGATGTATTTTTCTAACCCCGTCTACATTCTGTTGAATTTTACAATCACGAGCCAAGAAAATGTGGCTTTGAGGCCATTGGACAAAACATTTAACCGCATCTGCCAGTATTACTATGTCGTCGCGGACTGGGACGGGCAGTTTACGGGTTCCATAGCCCTTCACGACTCCCACTATCCCCACTTTTGCATGCTTCGGCAAGAGTCGTACGCCATGAACCAAGATGGTTTCCGCTGAGTCCTTGGGCTTTGGGTATACGAAACCCCGAGCAACAATCACATTCTCTTTGAATGAAGGGTCGGCGAGACGAACAACTACCCGCCTTTTTGTGGCCTGAAGAATACACATTATTTACTAAATACCAAAATATAATAGATATCATAAATGATCTATATTGAGTATATAATGTAAAGTTAGTTACAAGTATTTATTGTTGGTGGGTAGGCTATTATACTTGAACATGTCCAGACCAGATTTAGCACTGACAGCATATACTAACTTCTTATATTCTACATACCTCCTTATTGTCACCCGTCTTCTCAGCCGGCTCCTCAAGTTGCGTCCCCTTTTCAGAGTTATTTACCTTATAAAATTAATTAACCAATCAAAGGCATGCAATGGCTGCTGGAAAGAACAAATGCAGAGGTTCAAAATGGTTAAGTCGTATTTACCTTATCGGCTTGAGGTATCAAAACCTCAGCAGCATTAGGTACCTCACCCGTCTCCTCAAGTTGCGTCCCCTTTTCCGACTCATTTACCTAATAAAATAAACCAATCAAAGGCATGGCTGCTAGAAAGAACAAATGCAGAAAAAAAAAATCATATTTACCTTATCGGCTTGAGGTATTAAAACCTCGACAGCAGTAGGTACCTCACCCATCTTCTCAGCCGTCTCCTCATGTATTGGCAAGGTAGTAGTGTCTGCCTCTTGGCAAATCTGTTGCACTACCTCACCCTTTTTAATGACATCCTCCATCATCTTCAATTCTTCTTCGGAAGGCTTGCCTCCAGAATTCATCTTCAGTATCACGGAGGCCAATAACTGAACCTGCACGCCCAAAATGTAGAATCAGCAATTTGTTAAAACAATAACATGTGAATTTTAAATGACAATAACAAATGGTATACGTACCATGTCAGCCTTCCCCTTATTTTTCTTCTTCTTGTTCGAGCTAGTTGTCCCATAATATTTCGTGACTCCGACATGTAATGGGACGCCCCTCAATCGACCTGGATGCTCGGGACGGCCGATCGCTCTAGCAAGAACGTCGTCACGACCACTCGGAGTGAATTTCCCTTCCGCAACCTCCTTCAGAACATTCTCCTATAATATATTAAATAAACTTAATTTAATTTTTGTTACTAAAATAAATAGATAGTTAGACATACAAGAATTGAACAATAAAGTTATTAAAAACCCGTCTTAATAAAAATAATACTTACTATGTTGGCCAAGACTTCCTGATCATATTCGTTACATGTTCGGGATCCTTTAGGCGTGTGCCCTTCTTTATAAGTTACGTGCCGATTCAAGTCGGTCACACCTTTTGACACCTACACGTTAACTCAAAAATAATATATGTATACATGTATATCAAGTCCAAGTATGATTAAAAAAATCTAATATATAGATGCTACTTACGAGATTTTCTTCTATCAATCTGTAACCGCCTCGAGAACCATAATATACCCCCCGCTTCTGTGAGATGTTAGCACGATTTCTGGCGCTAACGCTCTTCAAATCATATAAAATCGCAAGTAGATGAGACAATTAGAAAATTATAGATACAAGTAGAGTTTTAGAAAAATGTAACCTGAAACTTTTAGAAAAATGTAACCTTAAGTAGAGTTTTACAAAAATGTAAACATATGACATGGATACTTAACCTGAAACTTTTCAGTAGCTCGTTTCGCCTTATAATTATCCCATTGTTGCTGAGTGATGTGGGGGTACTTTGTCGGTGGGCTCTTATGCATCTGCCCCGTCTCCTTGTCCACATACAAGTGTAATTTGGCAAGGTCACACCTCCACTGCCTTAAGACTGCCGCTGCCTTACGTAATAGATACTTATCATGGCAGTCTGGAATATCGAAAGCTTCCTGCATCATCATCATATATACTAATAAGCGGCTGTCTAATATCATACCTTTACACGAACCTTTATACGGCTTCCTGCCTTATGTAATAGTAACTTATGCAAAATAAAATGGTGTTTAGCTAAAGATATTATCATACCTTTATACGTTTCAAGAGTAAGTTCTGCAATGAAGGATTTATATTCCTGAAATCATCTAAATCTATAGGCACAAACTGTTTGGTTGTAACTCCAATCCAAGTGGCTAAATGGCTAGCATTTGGACCAGTAGGAACACCTTTCACACTCCATTTTATTTCCATCGGCGTTTTTGCCGCTATAGCTGCAAGGGCTGCAGAGCACTTCGAAGCACCCCTCTCACCAGGCTTATCCCCCTTATCATTGTTGTCTACTCTTTTCCGTTTTTCACCCATGATAATCCTAAGACACTAAGACCTTCAAAATAAATGAAATAGTAACGGAACAGAGTCATGCATACAGCGATTCTAAAACCCTAAGACCTTGAAATGAATGAAATAGTAACTGAACAAATAAAGAGTCATGCAGAGATTCTAAAACTCTAAAAACTTAGAAAGGAATGAAACTACATGATAAAGAGAACGATAAATAGAAAATGAAAACAAAAAGATGAACTTCAAACTTAAAACCCTAAAGACGAAACACAAAAATTACCTGATAAAGAAAATGAGAACAGGGTGATGATAAAGAGAACAGGATGATGATCACGAGTACGAGGAGGATGATGATGATACTAAACAAAAAGATTTGTGTTGTAAACGAGGATGATTGTAAACAAGGAGGATGATGATGATAATGTACGTGTGTAAAATTTACTCTATAGGATTGTAAATTATTTTTTATTAAGAGAAACTAAAGGGTTTATTAAGAGAAACTATTGACAACGGTTATCCTACAAACCACCGTTGTTATAGAGTAATAACAACGGTTAAATAACACCCGTTGTAGAAAGTAATAACACTAAGACAACGGTTTATTTATTATAAACCGTTGTTGAAAGTAATAACAACGGTGAATTTCTAAAACACCGTTTTTATAGATTATGTATATTTTTTTTAATTTTTCAGATACGCGCGCGCGGTATTAAAATTTGAGGCACGAAATAAACTCATTAACTTTGCTCTAAAGTAATTTATTTAACTTTGCTCTAAATTTAATTTAATTTATTTTACTTTGCTCTAAATTTTATATTATAGGCGTAAGTTACGTTTAATTATTAGCTCGGATCGGGTTTGGCCTGGGAATCAATTCCAATCGGGTTAGATTCGGCGGGTTTGTAATTAATAACTTTATCGATCGGGTTAGTTATTAATTATTGTTAGTTTTTGATTCAATTACCTCGAATCGGGTCATTTTCTTTTTAATTAAGGAACTGGTTATTATAATTATCATGCATCACTAGTTAACCTGAAACTAATCGATCGGGTGGCCAGGCCAGCAGTTACGGATCGGGCAATCCACTTTCTAGATCAGAGAAAGCGTAGCTACGTACTTCAATTCGGGTCGATCGCTTTTGGGCAGGGTCGGGGGCACGTGTCATTATTAATTACCTCGTATATATATATGTACTACTTATTGATGATGATATATATATATATATAATAATTAAATGATGATGACTTCCGGATCTCTAATTAACGACCCTCGTACTACAATTTGCAATAATAACAGATTCATCAATGCACATACATGCAATTCAAGTAAGTATTATATATACACGTACGTCAATGTTTCCCAAATTAAATAATAATGATATATATATATATATATATATATATATATATATGGCCTGGGGTCGATCGACTTCGTTCATCCAATTCAAGTACGCTAATAAACGGGCCGTTTTTGCATCACAAACCTGAAACTGTCCGACCAAAAATTAATTAGCTCGCTAGTATCAGGTTATTTTATTTAATTCGATAGAAATCATTATTTATTATCCGCGTGATGATTATTAAGTATCATTTTCGGGTCGGATCACTTTTAATTATTAAGGATCATTATTAGTATACGTGTGTTACTTCAAAATAACCCTA
This sequence comes from Heliosperma pusillum, assembly GCA_022085475.1. Taxonomy (NCBI): domain Eukaryota; kingdom Viridiplantae; phylum Streptophyta; class Magnoliopsida; order Caryophyllales; family Caryophyllaceae; genus Heliosperma; species Heliosperma pusillum. The sequence goes on along the minus strand of JAIUZE010071937.1, from coordinate 2,528 downwards.
AACCCTAAACCCTAAACCCTAAACCCTAAACCCTAAACCCTAAACCCTAAACCCTAAACCCTAAACCCTTTTTTATATACTTCTAATAATACATCAAAATATTGAACATCAATTCAAACACTTTAAACAACATTCGTTCTCATTGATTTCATTAGGAATAACCTAGATTTTATAATAAAGTACATTACATTCATCCGACATCAAATAAATAAAGATGTTAAATAATCCGGAACAATTCCGGTTAAGTGTAAAAAGCTTTTCTCACACTGCCACCAACAATCCGGAACAATATTGATGATACTGATGACGTCCGGATCATTAACCTCGTATTTTGCAATAACAGATTCAATGCCTGCAAGTACACGTCTTGCATGTGGAGATAAGGTAGGACGGGTACAGCTCAACATATCTCTTGCGGCATCCAACCTCCGAGTATAAGGCCGACGTGGGTAGACAGAGGACGATGATGATGACGACGCTTGGTTGACAAGTCGGACTGCTTCACGCCTCGTAATCCAATAATCCCTTCGATGTTCAATGGATCCTTTAATCAATGGGTGATGATCAGCGGGAACTACGGCAAGAGCCTCCTCCTCATCTGCAATCAATTTTGTAAGGGTCGTTTCATCGTTGGGAAGGTTAACTGCTGCCATTGATGATATTAATTTTAGGGTAGTTAGGTAATATTTAAAGGAGGGGTTTTGAGGCTGTATTTATAGAGGGGTTATGCTGCCATTGATGATGTTCAATGGATGCTTTAATCAATGCTGGTTCTGCTGTTGTTTATTCACGGGTTTGGATTGCAATATCTTTTAATTAAAAATAATAATATTGAGCAATAACAACGGTTATTGGTACAAAAACCCGTTGTTATTACGCAATAACAACGGTTATTGGTACAAAAACCCGTTGTTATTACTAACCACAACGGTTTTCGTTACCACAACCGTTGTGATAGGGTTACTGCACATTGCAGTAAATGCATTGACTGCACATTGCAGGAAATGCATTGACTGCATATTCACACATTTACTCAATCAATAACGTACTGCATGCATGTGAATGTATAGTCGTTTTGGGAACCAATGCATGCATGTGAATCAATGCCTGCATGTGAACCAATGCATGCATGTGAATAAATAACTCCAATAAATAACTCTCTATAAATACAGCCTCAATACAAGCAGGTTATCAACCACATACAAAATTCCCCACTCTAATCAATATCATATTTGCTAAACCATACAAAATTTCCCAGCCTCAATACTAACATCAACCATACAAAATGTCTGGAACTTTTACTAAACCATATGCTTGCATCATGAAAGAAATGCCTTGTCATATTGAGGGTGGCTACGTTGTGTGTAAAAGGTACAAAAAACTCCGTGATACGCTTATTCGAAATGGCTACTTAATAAGGAAGATGTGGCCAAATTATCATCGCGGGCACTTTACAGGGCATCTCGTTTTCGAGTTTGGGATGTCGGATGCTCATCGTGCGTCCGCATTCAAACTGGCAAGAATGTTTGACAAGGCCGGGAATGGGCGAAAAGATTTTATTGAGAGCACGGACCACCAGCCTGGGCCATATCTATGGGTGGCTTCCGAACATGACCGTTACCGTTGGCCAAATGGGGTCGACCTCGTTGAAGTGACCCAGGTAGAGCAGTGGGAAGGGTTGGCTCTGGCCAAGGCTGACCCGATTGATGCATATGCTCTAGTGGTGGCAGCTATCCGGGAGATTTACCCGGACTCAATTTAATTTGTTGTTGTTGTTTGGTTGTTTGGTTGTTGTTGTTTTGGCGCCATTTGTGTGTGGCGCCGTTTGAACTTATTATTTAATAATATTAATGTTGATAAGTTAATTTGTGTTTTGACTTAAGTTTAGAAGTAATTAAACTAATTCAATTCAAAGCTATTCAATCGATAAAGCAAAATTAGAATTGAATGACATTCAGGAAATGACATTAACAAATGTGCTAATAATAAACGACATTGAATTGGTGAAAAACATAAACGACATTCAGGAAATGACATTCACAAATTCAAGAAATAGTTCACAAATTCACAAATTAAAAAATAATAAGGGAGATGATGACAGAAAAATGATCATTTCCTCTAATAGATCTTTGTGATAGAGTTTTTATGTTGCAGTACAGTCGTATTATTAGTGTGTGTTTCCTATCTACAAATATTGACAACGGTTATCATAAACAAACCGTTGTGATAGAGTAATGACTACGGTTATAGTATCATACCCGTTGTAATTAGTAAACACTATGACAACGGTTTGTGATTAATAACCGTTGTTATTACTAACCACAACGGGTATATTTACAACAACCGTTGTTGTTGCTTACGTTTATTTTTTTTAATTATAATTATAAGAGACAGCAATATCATAAGTACTATACACTGCAATAATAATCAGCAGAAACCAACAAAGACAGCAATATCATAAGCACTATACACTGCAATATCAGCAGAAACCAAAACATGGAGACTGTATAATGAATGACCAAAAGCTA